>MU224939.1:155214-182121 GCA_018584345.1 Thuja plicata | reverse complement strand
AGTGCAGAACCAAATAGAGAATATGGAGATCTACATTCCAATCCCAATTCGAAAATGTCCAACCAAACAGAGAATGAGAATTTCACAAATTCCAATTCCTATTTTCAGTTTGACAACCAAACAGAGAGTGTGGATTTACAAATCCATATTCCAGTGCAACCAAACAGTCCCAAAAAATGAAAACCAGGGTTTGCATAACCAGGCTATAGATAACCATGATTTGTTTCATTTTCCTATTCCCCAACCAAACGGGCCCTAAAGAGCCAAGTTGAAAAAACAAAACCACTCCTATTATCAACTTACTATCCTCCCTACCTTCATTGTCATGTACTTGAAGAAACTAGCATTGTTTCCTACCAACTTGAATATTTTATCCAACCAACAGTCATTAATAGCCAAATTTTTCTTTGCTATATTTTCTAATGATGCATTCACCATAATTTTCTTTATTTAATACCACTATATAATATTGAAAAGCTTCTTCTTATATATTATCCTTGGCTCTTAATACTGCCTTGCATTTTGCTAGCTTCTTACCCACTCTTGCATCCTCTATACTAAGCTTTCCATTTGTAGGCCAACTATTTTGTAAAGAATCCATTGACCATTCAAAGAAAGAACTTGATTGCAAGTCATTATTACATATGGAGGCATATGCCCACAAGCACTACATCGATTAGGCAACCTTCTAAGGCACCCCGTCACTCTTTTACACATAACCTCTACAAATTTGCACTCTATGAAGCACACATTATAATTATATTTGAGGTTAAAACATTCCAAATATGATCTCAATTGAGGTACACTCGTAAATAAATGTCCATTTTTCTTCCCCTCAAAAACTTTTGACAAGTTGTAATCATTACTACATTTAAACTTCTCAATTCTAAAAGTATCACAAAGAACTAATTTTTGACAAACAACTTAAGAATGTTTCAAACCCATGTATCAAGGGACACTACCATTCATAGGTCACTAGAACTCACTAAAAACCTACAATTTATCAATATAATCACAAGAACCCTTATTGAACATTAGTTTTTGAAGAAAATCGCCAATATCCATGTCAAACATAATGTCTTAGGAGGTAATTAGCATCTATTTTTTTCCTAAGAGTGTACATGTCTATAAGCTCCTCTATCCAACTTTACAACCTTCTCTGACCAATCCTAGATTAATTCAATCATTATATGCATGCTTTATTTAATTTTTAGCATTTTCCTTACTAGCTTTTGTTCAAAATTCACTCTAGTTCCCTAGTTTGTAATGTTTAGATTTGATATTTGTATTTGATTTCTATCTTTATTCTATTTCAAAATTGTTAGTGAATTGGATAACAATGCAATAATTGAAAGTGAACACATTAAACATGTAACAAAATGTGTGTTTTATCTTCCTTACACTAATATGGTAGCTTGGAGAGCCCTTACAAGAGCCTATCCATATTTTCCACCAAGTAGATCATAGAGGGTGAGATGCAAGTGTTACTCTATTATGCTCTTCCCAAAATAGGACTCATTGGTAAATTTTAGTTGAATATGATAAAGTTAAGACAGTTGAAAGATCTCATTGACCAAGGGGTGATAAGACTAAGCACCTCACAATGTAGTACTAAAAAATTGATAGTGTCCAGGAAAGATGGAATTTGGTGTGTGGGTGTGAATTATAGGGCCTTCAGCAAGATAATTGCCAAGAATATGTATTCACTGCTATGAACAAATGATCTCTTGAATTAATTAAAAATTTCAAGTACTCCATCATGATAGATCTCAAGTCCATATATCAAGTTAGAGTTAAAGAATATGTGTGGAAATAACATTCAAGACAATGTAGGGGATCCATGTATGGGAATAACATTCAAATTGTAAAATTCACTAACAAATTTTATGAGGCTTGTAAATGAGGTATTGTGACCATTTGTTGGCTCTTGTGTGATAGCTTACTTCAATTATATTATATTTTAAGTTAGATACATAAAAAAACATGAGGTGCATCTCAAACAAGTTTTTTAAATGTTCAAATAGAAAATTGTAGTTGAATGGTAAGGAGTGTTAGTTTGCACAAAAACAACTCATCTATCTTGGACATGTGGTTGCAGATAGAGATGTAAGGCTAGATCTAGTTATAATATAAGGTATAATGAAATGGCCTAAATCTTCCAAAGTCATACATACCAAAAATTTTGTTGGAGAAATGTAGTAAGAAAGTTTGCAAAGGCCTTCTCACACCTAAAACACTGATACATGTTATTACAAGACAAAAAAAATTGCTTCAAATGGTAAAGAAAACTAAAAATGACTTTTGAGGAATTGAAGCAAAAAAAATTGTTTGTGCACCTATGTTAAGCATGCCAATATTCAATAACATTTTGAGGTGGTTATTATGATATGGCAATTATTCTACTATAAGGAGGAAGACAATATGTTATCATTGTGAGCTCTTCCATTTTTGTCCTTAAATATTACATGTATGTGGATTTATTGAAACAATTCCACTTAGTCATCAATTAGAAATGAGATGTAACCAAAAAAATAGAAAAAATATGTCTATGCCACCTACTTTTAACTAATAGCACTCGTTTTTAGTTGGAATCCTTCTCCAAAGAAGTGTATATGAAGGTGTATTGACAAGATGACTATTTTGGTAAGATTTACAAGAAAACTATAAGGTGGAAGGTTATTGATTTTGGACTAAGACTATTATCTAAAGAAAGATTGTGCTACAAATTGGGCAATTTTTATCCCAAGAGAGAGTGATGTTTTTCTTCTTAAGACATGCTCTAACTTGTAAGGTAGATAGCTACTTTGGACTTGCAAAGACATTGGAAAATATTTGAAGGTCTTTATATCAGTTAGCAATTCGATGTCTCAAAATTCAGTCATGGGTGCTAAGTTGTGTAACATAAGCCAAATGAAAGGAAGTTGAGGTTGTATCAACCATTACCAGTATTTTCAACACCAATGAAGAGAAACTCCATATATTTTGTGGGAGGATTACCCATATCAAGAAGAGGGGATGGTTCTCTCTCTGTGTTAGTGGATTGTTTTAGCAAGTCATGTACTCATTTTGTGCAAGAAGACTTTTAAGGGGGGTGATACATTGAGTTATCATTTTCTTATGTGTGGGTTTAATTTTGTTTACCTTAAATATTATATTAGATCAATGCTGCAATATTTTGGGGAAAAATTGTTGTTTTTTGTGGAAAATTATGGATGCCTAATTGAAGAGATCAAATAATTTCATTTCTAAAGCCATGACCAAATAAAGTTGGTGAACCATACACTTGTACAATTTTTGAGAGGATATACTGAAAAGCATCCAAGTCATGGAATGTGAATTTGATGTATATAATAACACAATTATGATAGGGTAGACCATACTTTGGCAAGCTTGTCAAGATTTGAGGCATGTTAAAACATTGAGTCACAAGCTAGGTACGAATAGAGTTATGACCAACATCAAATTGAGCACAAATTGCAATTTGGAGTCTAATTTTGGTTACATCTAGGTGAATATGTGCTCAAAATGTGGGCAAGAAAACTTAATTCTTAAGATTTGGTATTTCATATTTTAGAACGAGTGGGTGAGAATACTTTTCAACTTAATTTGTCTCCATATATAAAATATAATCAATGGTGAATGTTGAGAATCTACAATTGTTTGAGCCTTTGATGCTTGATGAGGAAGAATTTTTCTTACCTCCTATTGATGATATTGCTCCACACATTCAATAGGAGTTTGAAGGTGATATTGTGCTTCAAAAGGAGAGAAGGAATTGTAGGGGTGCACATGAGATGGCTAGTTGGACTAAAGGGGTAATTGCCAAGCAAGGTGAAATGGTATTCAAAAGAGGATGCAGAAAAGAAAAAATAAATCTTTGACAAATGAAATCCTAACATTTTGTGGACCAAAATCCTCCTAATGTGTGAGGTGTGACCCATATATCAAATCTAAATACATGATCAAAAGGCCAATTATCATCACTTTTAGCCAAGAAAATGTTAAGAGTCTCTAAATATTTAAATTACCTTTATGGTAGAGATTAACTTGGGCTAATCCATAGCAAATAATGGAATTCAAACAATAGTCAACTGTCCAAAGAATAATGTCGCAAGCAATAGAATGAATTTTTGTTGAAGTTGCAAGCATGTTGTAGGTGTGGAACTTAGTTGTTCAGTTGGTCATATTTTAATGAGAGTTCTAGAAGGCACTAAAGAAATTGATCCTACTCGTAACATTATATAAAGTAATAGAGGAGTTTGAAGCTCACTCTTACGAGATTTTTTTCTCTTTTAAAGGTCTTTATAGGTTTATGTCTATATTAGTATTATCTTCATATTTATCATTTGTTGTTTTAGTCATCTTCTAGCAATTTTCACACTATAATACATATGCCCTTTGAACAACACTAAATTATTTAAGTATCAGGGTACTTTTTTATTAAGATAATAATGATCAAATATGTAGCTAAATAAATAGGGGAAGAGTACTAGTACATGCACACCCTAACTTATCTCACTCGTAGAGCCTAAAATTTGTCATATTTCAACAAAAAAAAATTGGTTGTCTTCGTATGCAAGTTGACATGTTTAAAAAATATTTCTTGGCTTCTGGGTTTTAATGAAACTCCCTACATAGATTGTCAAACATTAAAGATAAAAAATTGGCCATTTCAAAGTGTCACACAATACCTACACAATGATGCACCAATTATCGTTCACTCAAAATTGCCAGTACTTGTGAACAAATGTCTCATTAGTCGTGCACAAATGTCCCACTAATCGTGCACAGATGTCCCAATAGTGGTGCACAAATTGGCCAATTGCCATTCAAAGAAACTAAAAAATTATCGACTATTGGTATATGTGTTATTATTTTTGGGGCTCCTTTAAAATTAGTAATTGAAAGGTCAAGTGTGTGGAGTGTATAGTTATTGAAACCATTTGATTACCGGTGCTCTTCCCCTATGTAGAATCTCCACACATGTTAAAAAGTTAAGTTGTGCAAGCTAGCTACCAAAATTAAGTGTAATGGAATATGATTGATAAAATTATTATTAGAAGTGGAAAGAATATAGTAAGAGAGATCTAGAGAGAATAAGAGGATTGTGAGATAAAAGTCACTAGAGGACCTTTTTTAGAAGCTTACTAATGGGACATTCTTAATAATATTTTTTTTAACTATTTAATTCACATTTGTAACATGTTTTCTAACAAAATATCTAATCTTGGGCCCTTCAATGGTATAAATTATGATATAATCTTGGGCCATGCACTTCTCACATGGCATTATATCATGTGTACCATTTCTAATGGGTTTTAGACAGTTTCCAACAATGGAAAATTACTTCTAAATCAAATCTATAATAATGAAACTTTGAGGCCTCCAAAGGTGCAGATAATAAGAAAGTAGGAGACAACTAAAATGATAAAGTGGTGAGTAAATGATATATGCTCACATTATTTTTTGGAAATTTCACATCTAAACAAATTCTCTAGTAGTATAGAAGAAGATAATTTTAGTGTCCATAAGGCTAAACATAGCCTATGGGACAAATAATTGAATGAATGAATGAAAGATTTAATTAATAACGTCTACGAGGCCAAAGCAGCCTATGGGAACCCCTGCAATAGAATGCACCCCCGACTAGGGTGTCAGATTTTAGGCCATTTAAAACTTCTTCTTTAAGTCTTCTCTTTGACAATGAATTTTGACCACCAAGTTTGTTGTCCTTTCTAGCTGCGTTTCTTCAAATAAAGTACCTAAATTGCCCATCTCTAAAATATCCTCATAGATGGAGCGAATTTTGTTGTATGCAAGACATTCCATGATAAAATGTCTCTCTATCTCTACCACTCCCATGTTGCAAAATACACATATTCTCTCTTCCCATTCTTCCTTAGGTATCATCCATCTACATGTTTCTCACCTCAAGTGATGAGAACTTCTCCTAAGTTGAGCTATAAGAAATTTTTCTCTCCATTTAATATTTTCTCATATGTATGCTTTCTCCTCATGATATCCCATGGGGTTATATTCTTTGATATAATAGTCTTTTTTATGCCCATTTTGTTTTATAGTACTAAATTTTTCCCTCAATTTTTTTTATTTCTACATTGTTATCCGGACATTCATGCATATTAACATTCCATTTTTTCATCCATTTTATATTTTTCTTCATCCATGTGTTCTTTCTTTTATCTATTCTTTCATCCACGATCAATTTAGGCTATCGATATTTTTCCATAACTTGAGTTTTCTTTAAATAGCTTAACAATCAAACCATTGTCGAAGCCTCTAAAGGAAAAATGTATGTTTTTGCTAATAAGATCTCATAGGGAACATCGATATTAATTTTGAGGTTGTTGATGATTAAATTTTTTTGAATTCTCTCTACTTGCCTTCATTTCTTATCGAACATGTTGCTGCCCCAAATCTCACACCCATAAAGGATCACCAGGGTAACCAAAAATCCGAAAAACATCTTCTTGGTTTTCCAATCCCATAACTCTACATTCTTGCATCTATTTTGTAAGGAATATAGCGCTTTCCAGCCTCTCTGAATTATTTTTACTCTACATGTTTCCAAACTAAGTTTGTTTTGGAAGTCAGTCCCAAGATAGTTGTACTTGTCTACCATCTATAAAGGATTTCCTTTGAAAAGAAAAGTGTTTTGTGTCTTCCTGTTTCTTTTCAAAGAGAATATCCTCACTTTGGTTTTACTAATGTTCACTTGCCTCCTGACCTTGTGACAAAAGTTATCAAGCCCCTTCAAATGTTCCCTCGACTCATTGTCATTTTAGAAATTAAAATGAGGTCATTTGCATAGAGAAGTAACTTTATCACATATTTAGCCAGTTGAACCCCATCACCATTTGTCTTGTTTAACCATTCCTCAAACTTATCAATATGTAACCCAAATAAGGTTGGTGAGAGGGGGCATCCTTTTTTAACGCCTATATTTGACGTAAGGAGGGATGGATAACCAGGGCCAAGGCAATCCCAGCTACCAAACCAACTTGCAGACATAACTCAGAAGCAACATATGTAGAATGGGAGAGAAATAAATAATAACTTTATATTATTTCATAAAACATTATACATGCTAGGCTGTAAGGCCTTCTCGGTTATAACAATGTACATTCAGATCTTAATAGAATAATCTTCATACATGCGAGGTCATATACCTGCGATCCAAATCTTCTAATTCTTCGCTACTGAACTGCCTCCAATTCCAAGAATAGAAAACTAATATATACAAGAGCAACCAAAGAGGTCGGCATCAAAGATCCTAAAGATCCAACATAGGAAACAAAAAAGACCCAGATTTAGGTCCACACACATCCCAATGAGAGACCCCAACATTAATTACCCTACGTAAATTAAATGCACATGTCGACCGGAAGATCCAACATCCAAAAACCAGCTCGGTGAGAAAGACTACCAAGCACAGAGACCAATCAGTGAAACCACTGAGAAGTGAAGAACAACCACCAAGACCATATCGGTGAAGCCAGACAAGATAAGTAACCAAGCCTGAGCGGTGAGCTAAAACTCCTTTAAATGACCAAACAAGATCAGTTACCGAGCACTTCACCGAGCAATCTCCAACAAGCTACCAAACCAAAAAAAACATATTTTTTGTTGATACAAGATTGCCAAGAACCCAATATGATCCTGCATCAGACACCTATGGTTAAAAGAAATGATTCTCTGAATCATGAGTTAGGTACAACCTGAATTAAATCCAACTTAGATTGAGAAATCCAAGACGAGTCCTCAATCGGTCTATTCTTCCACTTTACCATATATTCCATGTAATCCTTTCCTCTTGTACTTCTGTCAACTCTCTGTTTCAAAATCTATTCAACTTCTTCTATATGTTTCTTAGGATAATCACTAAGTACTGTCACTTCTTCATCAGATTCATGATACTCATACAAGTCTGAAATGTTGAATATAGGTGATATATCCATGTCATTAGGTGATTCTACTTCATAAGCATTTTCACGGTCAAACCTTCTCAATATCTTGCAAGGACTAAATTTCTTCATCTTCAATATACCATATGTTCCAGTAGGAAATTTTCCTTTCTTCAAATGAACCATAACTGCATCACCAAATTCAAAATTCTTATGTCTTCTTGATCTATCTACACTATCCTTGTATTTTTTATTACTCTACTCCAACTTACGTTTAACTTCCTCATGCAATGTCTTCATAAAATCAGAAAAAATTTCACCCTCATCACTCCTCTTTTCTTCTCCAGCAATATCTCTCAAGTCTGATATACCTCTCGGTTGTGTGCCATGAACAATCTCAAAAGGTGTCCTTCCAGTACTTCTTATTACTGAACTATTATATGCAAACTCTGCTTGTGCTAACATCAAATCCAAATTACTTGGTGTATCTCCAACTAAGCATCTCAACAAGTTACCCAAACTTCATTTTACAACCTTTGTTTGTCCACCAGTCTATGAATGAAATGTATAAATATACTTCAACTCAGTGTCCAACTTCTTCAAAAGTATTTTCGAAAAATATCTAACAAAAATTATTGTCTCGGTCAGAGATGATACTCCTCGGTAATCCATGCAATCTAACAATCTCTTTAAAGAAAAGATCTGATATATGCACTGTATTTGATGTTTTTCTAGATGGGATGAAATGTGTCATTTTGGAAAATCTATCCACAAAAAAAAATCTGGAATCCTTACCTCTAAATGCCCTCGGTAAGCCAAGAACAAAATCCATGTTGATATCACTCCAAGGTTTCTCAGTAACAAAAATCAGTGTATACAATCTAGTATTTTGACTTGCTCCTTTTGAAACTTGACAAACTCCACAACTCTTTACAAATTTATGAACATGTTTATACTACTGAGGTCAAAAATACCTTTCCTTAAGTAAACACAATTTCTTATCAATTCTAAAATGTCCAGCCAAACCACTATTGTGTTTTTCCTTGATCAAATTGATTCTCATTGATCCTCTCAATATACATAACTAAATACCACAACAGTTGTCTTATTTAAAGGAAAACTACAACTACTCCCTAAATCTAAGATCACTCCATTAATGAGGATCGTTACATATACATAATGTCTCATAACAGAAATAACACTCATCAAGAATAAGTCCTCTAAGAATATAGTACGTGGTGGGCTCTATATCCGCATGCTGCATTTAACAAAAAACTGTATTGACTTGTTCCTTATGTGAATATCTTGTAGCAACGCCTTAACTTGTTCAAGTACTTGCTTGAATTCTTCAACAAAATGGCATCTTGTAGCAACAACTGGCTTTGAATTCTTCAACATCATTATGTTGATCTTTAAATACGCCATGACTGATCCTTGCAAAATGATTAATGCACACACAACCTTCGATACATACATATTCTCATCATTAATATTAGGAAGGAAGTGTTAAGTTCTAATTAATACTCTTGCAAGGCACATGGCTACAGGAAGGAAACTACCCACAAACATAGTATAGGAAAAAAGATCATTCATTAGCATATATAACTACTGCATTTTTTCATTTTTATCCTTTAGTTTCAAGCAAATATGCCATGTTCTTCTATCATCCACTTTCCTACTTAATGTCTTTACACATATAAAATATGCATATAAAACCATAATTCTATGTATCTGTTTTGCAAATAAACTACTGAAAAGAAAATAAAAAGTACTTAGAAAGATGTCCATTTAAGAGGCTCATCATTCCCCCCAACTATCCTATTGCTGGTCTCTAGCAATCATAAAGTTGTGGATCCTAGCTCTTAGCCTTAGGTCATTGGAAATATTCTTCTTTGACTCATCAACAATGTAGTTGAAGTACCCGTTATTCTCCCTGACTCTTTCCCATTTATGGAATTATTTTGTCGTGTCATGATCCTCTACATTTTCATTCATTGCTAGTAAGGGCTTCAGGAGAATAGGTGGTTGGAATCTTAATAGAAACCAATAATTAAAAAGTGTCCTGCCCAACATTCAGGTCATGGGACATTCTTACCCATCTATGCCTACAAGAAGTGATTGCATACTCAATATCATGTGATGAGTGTTGATACCAGTCTGTATATGCTTGCTGTCTAACCAGATAAACCTTGCTGGCCCACTTGGATTCACAGTGACTGAAAGACAATAAAAAAAAGTTTGTCTAGAATGTTGAGCTTCATGCCTCATAAGCAAAGGTGTCTCTATTTCACTATTCTTGTAAGGTAAATCTTGATGTTCCTTGCTTATCTCATTTTTCATCCAAGACATTACTGCTCTTAACTGGACATTCCCCACATAAATTAGTGGATTCCATTCCCTATCATCTGGTACAACAAGATTATGCAAATACAATTCACACAACAAAATTTTTAAAGACATGGAAGATGATTAAAATGCATCATAGAACTCATGAGGTGTTGAAACAGAAGGATTCAGTCCTTCCATAATCCTTGTTAATTTGAAATTAATGAATTGTTCCTTAAGAAATAAAGCATAGACCGGTGATGGTGATCTGCATGCCATAACCTCAAGAATTAACTCAGTTATCTGCTCAACCCTTCTTTCCAACACTGTAATTTGATCTATTTTCTACTCAAATTGATGAGCTTTCTGTTAGTAATAACTGAGAGGGGAGGAGGGGGGTGAATCAGTGGCCTCAAAAATTAATCCTTAGATCGACCCTTTAAAATTTATAACCACAAATTATATCTCAAGTTATCTTCTGTCCTACAAGATGAATGCCTTGAATTACTTATATCAATTTACTACTTGTCGGATTGCTTTTCTAATCTCTCTTCTATATGATTACTGATAAGCAGTCATCTATTTATCGAAATATAGTAAATATGCAGAGTATACCGATAAATCCAGAATGAACTATGTAAGATACAAAATAGTAAAGAAATGAATCATACACACATAACACATGGATTTTAACGTGGAAACACTGTTAAGGGAAAAACCACTGGGACCGGTACCCCAAATTTTCACTCTTCTGAAGTGAGCTCTGTTAGGAGCCAACCCTATTAAAGGTTACAAACACATTGTTAAGTGTGACCTTGTTAGAGGATTTTATACATAAAGGTTGTCACTTAGTATTGGGCATCTATTGCTACCATCCTTGAATCAGCCTCCTTCTTAGACTGTCAATAGGTATCAAGCAAGTCCAATGCTACTTTCATGAACCAACCTTTTTGGCACTCCTTGATATGTACCTCAATATATAGAAGATTGTTAAGTCCTGCTCGGTTAAGAGACTTGATCCTTCAATGGTTAAACTGAAACACTATGACCTGTTCTTATTGCAACTTGAAATGCAGATTTTTAGATCTATTTAAGTACATTACCTCTCTAACCAATGTATCAATTCAATTTTTGTGCTCCATACTTTCTTCTCTGTGATGTTGTGTTCACTGTTTTTCGGTGTCTGTAGAATTCCTTAGCTCTCCCTTCAGCTTGTTTGATCAGTACTGCATGAAGTTGTTCTTCATCAGTTTCTTTTTAGCATTTGCTATTTTATTCACTCCCCTTAATCCCATTCATAAATGAATTAATCTTGTCTCTTATATAGACATAATATTCATTGTTTCTTGGTTCTTGATTCTTGGAGTGATAAACAATCCAGCCAATCAGATTTAAAACATAACTCCTAATTTGTTTCGTAGATATCTTCTTCCCAACTGTACAAATCAGCTTTAAATCAATCACTTATCTTTGGTCGAATAAAACAAAGTAGACAACTAGTTAAGTCTATATTTAGCTCTGCCAGCTAGATATTTTGTCATTTTCTAAACTCTCTATTTTGTCGGTCACCATTGCAGTTAGTCATCAGTGACAGCTGATTGATCCATCGGTGAGACTCTAGTTTGCTTCATGATCTCCATCCGTCGAGCACTCTGATTCTTTAGCTTGTCGGGCAACCTTCTAAATTTGTTTGTTGGGCACTCTGTGATTTTTCTTCATTGGGAAACACTGCGCTTCTGGTCATCGGGAATCACTGTGACTCTTCTTCTTTGTTCTATCCGTCGGTGTGCACTCCATCAGTGTTGTTTGTCACTTAGTGAACACTTGACTTTTATGCATTGCTGAAAGCATAACCTTGGTTCCTTTGGTTCTCTGAAGTCTTTGGCATTATGTACATGTCTGTACAGATGATATCAAGTTGACATCAATGACAATACAATCCATTAACTGATTTAATGACTTGCATTATCTTTCAAATTAACATTATCAAACATTCAATCAGTTACATGTCATCAATCTCTCCCTTTGGCATTGATGGAAACATACTATATTATCACACTATACTATTTCTAATACAATATGAAATACAACAGTTGAGATTCATCAAACTACCAATCTTTTTGTTCTGTTAACCAATAAATGTCTGACCATTGGTAAGCTCTGTTTTAGCTTAGATTTGATTCTTGCAGCTCTCTGTCTTTTGATGTGTTGTGTTCTCTCCTTGTGTCAATTTATCTCCCTTGACTATTCTTCTCTTTTTATGTCTTCTTCTCTTGTTAGCAACTCTCCCTTTGTATAATATTTTCATAAAATCTCTCTCCCTAAGGATATAATCTCTCCCTGTTGGAGTAATGTGATAATGGATAATCTCTCTCCCTTTTCTGAAAAATTTGTAGAAGGATGTGATAATATGGATAATCTCTTTCCCTTTGACAACAATTCCAAACAAAGATCTCACAAATATCTGACATTAATGTCAAGCAATCTTTTCTCTCCATCCATAATATATTCCTTGAATTTCCCTTATCCATCAGCAATACAACAATATGCTCTGGTGCTCGGTGATGATATATACTTGTCTGTATATAGATGTAGCTTTTAAGTTCATCCTTTTGCTTGCATCAACATGAATGATATTCTGATAATATGTAGGCTAATGCAGCCTATTAGTCAGCTTACTGACCAGTAGACAAGGGTCTGACCCCTAGTCTCTTTCTCAAGTATTCAAATGCATCCTTGGTCAGTGGCTTGGTGAAGATATAGGCCAATTGTTCCTTTGATTGCACATGCTCAAGTATCACTTCTTTAGCCTGAATTTGTTCTCTCAAATAATGATACTTGATGGCAATACGCTTTGTTTTAGCATGCATGACTGGATTCTTGGAAATGTTTATTGCACTTGTATTATCACAATAGATAATTACTGGTTCTAAAATTTTCATATGCATACCTTCCATTAACTATTTGATCCATGCAATATTTGAGCAGTTTGCAATAGCAGCAACATACTATGCCTCTACAGTAGATTGTGAGATTCATCCTTGTTTCTTGTTGATCCATGTGACAAGTTTGTCACCCATGAAGAATGCTCCTCCAATTGTTCTCTTCCAGTCATCAAGATTTCTAGCCCAATCAGCGTCGGTAAAAACCTTAAGTTCAAATTTGCCTTCTCTTCTATACCATAAGCCATATTCCTCAGTATTCTTCAGATATCATAGAATTCTTTTCACAACAGTCATATATGATTCTCTGGGATTAGCAAAAAATCTTGCAACTATTCCTACTGCATGTGCAATATCTGGTCTAGTGTGTACAACATACATGAGTTTTCCAATCATTTATCTATACAAAGTCTGATTTACCTCTGATGTCTTTTCCTCCTATGTCAACTTACATCTAGTGTCCATTAGTGTTCCAACTGGTTTGGAATCTTCCATCTTGAATATCTTCAGGACCTCTTTAATGTATTTGGACTGTGTAATGAAGATACCTTCACATTGTTGCATGATCTGTAGACCAAGAAAGAACTTGATCTCTCCAAACATAGACATCTCAAACTCTTTTCTCATCTCATTAGAAAATAATTTGCATAGCATATCATTTCCTCCAAATATGATGTCATCAACAAATATTTCAGCAACCAAAGTGCTAGCTCAATATCTTCCTTCAAATAAAGATTACTATTTTCACTAGTCCTTACAAATCCAATACTTATAAGATAGGAATGAAGTCATTCATACCAAGCTCTAGGAGCTTATTTAAATACATAAAAAGCTTTATGAAGTCTACATACCATGTTTCTCTTGACTGGATCTACAAACCCTTCTGGTTGCTCAATGTATACCTCTTCTTCAAGTATTCCATTTAAGAATGTTGACTTGCCATCCATCTGGTATGCCTTGAATCCTTTGAATGTAGCATAAGCAAGTAGTATTCTTACACTTTCTAGTCTAGCAATGGGTGCAAAGGTCTCTCCATAGTCAATACCTTCCTCTTATGCATACCCCTTGCATACTAGTCTTGCTTTGTTTCTTGTGACTTCTCCATTTTCATTCAGCTTATTCTTGAATATCCATTTAGTACCGATGACATTCTTGTCATTTGGTCTTGGCACAAGTGACCATGTCTTTTTTTTCTCAATATTCTCAGTCTCATCATTCATAGCACTTATCCATTCTTCATTATCAAGTGCAACATTGACAGATTTTGGCTCAAACTCACAAATTAAACAACTTGTGTTTAGAGACTTACTTCTTGTTCTTGTACCAGATTTCTTGTCTCCTATGATTTGGATCTATGGATGGTTCCTTCTTACACATCTGGCAAGAAATGGTTCAACTCTTTGTCTATCATCATGATCATCATTTTTTCCTTCATTTTATTTTTCATCACTTTGCACATTATTTTGATCATTATCCTGACCGTCGATATTTGCAACCTGATTGTCGGTTACAACATTATATTGCTCTGGAATTAAGCACTATTTCTTGGGTAGAGTGTTGGGTTCCTCCTTGTAAGTAAACCTATTGTAGTCCTCTAGTTCTTTAGTGCTTTCCTTTTCATTCTTCTCTGCAAATTCATCTATCTTTACATTTGCACTTTCAACAATTTTTTTAGAAGCCTTGATAAGACATTTATAAGCCTTGCTCTTGGTGGAATACCCTAGAAATATACCTTCATCACTCTTGGCGTCAAGCTTTCCATTTCTATCATCCTTTAAGATATAACATTAACTACCAAAGATTTTGAAGTAACTTACATTTGGTGTTTTACCATACCATAGCTCATAGGGTGTCTTCTTTGTGTCTTTCTTCAATTGTACTATGTTCAATGTGTAAACAGTAGTATTGACAGCTTCCCTCCATAAGATTTGGGTGATTCCTTTCTCTATCATCAGTTTCCTTGCACAATCATCTATGGATATGTTCCTTCTATCAACAATTCCATTATGCTGTGGTGTTCTCGGTGCAGAGACCTATCTTTTGATTCCATGCTCATTACAAAAGTTAGTGAATTCATCTGAAATAAATTCCCCTCCTCTATCTGATCTTAAGCATTTTAATTCCTTACCACTTTGCTTCTCAACCATTTCTTTGTACCATTTAAACATCTTGAATGCTTCTGATCTATCTTTTAGAAACATGACCGTCATCATTCTAGAGCAATCATCAACAAAGAGAATAAAATATCTATCTCCATAATAACTCTTTGTTCTTATTGGTCCACATAAATTAGTATGGACTAATTCTAGAATTGCATCAGATGTATGGGTTTTTCTTTTAAAACTAGACTTTTTCATTTTACCTTTTTGATAATTCTTACACATGATGTTGTCGGGCTTGGTCATTGTCGGTAAGCCTCTGACATTTATCTTTTTGCTAATCTTTATCATGTTGTCAAAATTCACATGACACAATCTTTTGTGCTGCAACCATATGTCTTCATTTGTAGCAATCAAACAAGTGTTGTCAGTATCATTCAGATAGAATAAGTTACATTTTGTCTGCTCACCAGTTCTAATCAGATTTCCTAATTTATTAAAGATCCTTGCCTTCTTATTTTCAAATGCTACTTTGTGACTTGAATTATTCAACCAAGAAATACTCAATAGATTATAATTCAATCCATTTACCCAATAAGCATTTTCACATTTTATCTGGTTATTCAAAATTATTGTTCCTCTACCTTCAACTAGAGAAGTTGTGTCATACCCATTCTTACTGAACCACCTTTATAGTATTCAAAAGTTTCAAACTTTTGCTTATCACCGGTCATATGGTGAGTGCAGCCACTATCTATGATCCAAACATCATTTTTACTAAATTTAGATATGAGAGTTGTTTCTACATACCTTTCTTCATCATCATCTGAATCATCCTTTACAGCCACAAACACCATCTTGATGTCTTGATCAGATTCGGTGTCAGTATCACCATCTTTTCATTTTTCTAGGTAACTGGCCTTCTTTCCTTTGTCCTTATAGTCTCGTGTATCTCTTCTTTTTGATTTTCGGTAGCTTCTGTAATCACCTTTGTCAGACTTCTTTTCAAATGATCTGTCATTACTTTTGTCATCTTTTTTTTTTCTGTTAGTACATCTTGCAGCAAAGTGTCCAATCTCTTTGCAATTAAAGAAAACAAGTGGTAATTTACCTTTGCCTCTCTGCATTCTTCTAGCCATAAGTTCTTCAATTTCATCAAGGCAGTAAGGTTCTTAGAATTTTACTTACCACTGTATCTTCTTCAAGTATACCTCCAAATCCTAGGATAGCATTGACTACCTCTTTGATTCTTGTGTTGTACTGAGTGATGTTTTCACCTTCTTTCATTTTGAGATCATCAAACTTTCCTCTAAGGCTTTCTGCCTTGGCTCTCAAAATATTTTTTTCACCTCCATGTAAAAGCTTCAATTTGTCCCACATCTGCTTTGCAGTTTTGCAGTCTTTTACATCTTCAAATTCAGCATCAGAGAGTGAGGAAGCAAGTTCTATCATCATGTTGTTGTGCTCATGCTTCTCTCTCATTTTTTCAACTGTTGGTCCTCCTGTGGGAAACACATATTCAGTTTCTAAGTATTGAGTAACATCATTACCAATACCTGATAAGTGGAGTCTTATTCTTCTCTGCCATGAAGCAAAATTATCTGTGTTCAACTTGGGCACATCTCGTCTGTTCATCTTGTGATCTTTAGCTTAGGTCTTGAAACTTTCCTTTCTAAGCACACAAGCTTTGATACCAATTGTTAGTAATAATTGAGAGGGGGGGTGTGAATCAGTGGCCTCAAAAATTAATCCTTAGATCAACCCTTTCAACTTTATAACCACAAATTATATCACAAGTTATCTTCTTTCCTACAAGATGAATGCCTTGAATTACTTATATCAATTTACTACTTGTCAGATTGCTTTGCTAATCTCTCTTCTATATGATTACTGATAAGCAGTCATCTATGTATTGAAATATAGTAAATATGCAGAGTATACCGATAAATCTAGAATGAGCTATGTAAGATACAAAATAGTAAAGAAATGAATCATACACACATAACACATGGATTTTAACATGGAAACCCTGTTAAGGGAAAAACAACTGGGACCGGCACCCCAAATTTTCACTCTTCTAAAGTGAGCCCTGTTAGAAGCCAACCCTATTAAAGGTTACAAACACACTGTTAAGTGCAACCTTGTTAGATGATTTTATACATAGAGGTTGTCACTTAGTATCAGGCATCTATTGCTACCATCCTTGAATCAACCTCCTTCTTAGACTGTCAATAGGTATCAGGCAAGTCCAATGTTACTTTCATGAATCAACCTTTTTGGCACTCCTTGAGATGTACCTCAGTATATAGAAGACTGTTAAGTCCTACTCGGTTAAGAGAATTGATGCTTCAATGGTTAAACTGAAACACTATGACATGTTCATATTGCAACTTGAATTGCAGATTTTCAGATCTATTTAAGTACATTACCTCTTTGACCAACATATCAATTCAATCCTTGTGCTCCATACTTTCTGCTCTGTTATGTTGTGCTCACTGTTTGTCAGTGTCTGTAGAATTCCTTAGCTCTCCCTTCAGCTTGTTTGATCAGTACTACATGAAGTTTTTCTTCATCAGTTTCTTTTCAGAATCCTCTATTTTATTCACTCCCCTTAATCCCATTCATAAATGAATTAATCTTGTCTCTTATATTAACATAATATTCATTGTTTCTTGGTTCTTGATTCTTGGTGTGATAAACAATCCAACCAATTAGATTTAAAGCATAACTCCTGATTTGTCTCATAGATATCTTCTTGCCAACTGCACAAATCATCTTTAAATCAATCACTTATCTCTGGTCGAATAAAAAAAAGTAGACAACCAGTTAAGTCTGTATTTAGCTCTGCCAGCTAGATATTTTGTCATTTTCTGAACTCTTTGTTTTGTTGGTCATCACTGCAGTTAGTCGTCGGTGACAACTGACTGATCTGTCGATGAGACTCTCGTTAGCTTCGTGATCTCTGTCTGTTGAGCACTCTAAGTCTTTAGCTCATCGGGTACTTTGTGGTTTTGCTTCATCGAGCAACACTACGCTTTTGGTTATCAGGTATCACTGTGACCCTTCTTCTTTCTTTTGTCCATCGGTGTGCACTCTGTCGGTGTTGTTTGTCACTTAGTGAATACTTGACTTTTATGCATTTTTGAAAGCATAACCTTGGTTCCTTTGGTTCTCTAAATTCTTTGGCATTATGTACATGTCCATACAGATGATATCAAGTTGACATCAATGACAATACAATCCATTAACTAATTTAATGACTTGCATTAACTTTCAACTTAACATTATCAAACATTCAATTAGTTACATGTCATCACTTTCTCATCAATGGTCCGTTTCAATTTTTCTTTTTCTAACTTCCACTATGCCCTTTCCCATACAAAATACTGATACAAGCTCAACCCTATAGTTAGGGGTGTAGATAGGTCTGGTGGTGGCATGGGTTCCTGATTAAGAATATCAATCCATCCTGGTGCAAGCTGGGGGGTTTTATTACATTTTCTTGTGTGGAGGAATTCCCTTTCCACACAACAAGAGTTTTTATTGCATTATCCTCTTGAAAAGATTCAGCTGCTCTAGCCAGTGTGTCCAACCTTATTTATTTGTTCTAACACCTTTTCAATAACATCCTCATTAATTTCAGGAAATTCATCAGAAGGTAAGTTTTCTAAATCATCAGCAATATCTTGCACAATAGAGTTATCAACAAACTCCTTTGCCTCTTCAGAATCTCCATCACTATCAATGATGATATAGTCAACATTAAAGTTAACTATTGCTTCAAAATTCATATTATGGGAAACGGTATCACTATCTGCACTTTTGTGAACCATTTCCTCAGAAGAGGACTTCTCTACAGACTTAGAGGATTCTACCTTCACAATTTGAACAAGAGACTTATCATCCCTGCTAATGTTTTCAAAAAGCCTTGCACTTTTTCTAGCTGGGGTTTGGAAAGAGCAGGGAGGATTCTTGTGTTTCCTCATGCTGGTGGACACCTCCTTTGTAGTTTCTATAGGAGGTTCTTCTAGCATTTTCTCCTCATATGAGGGAAAGGTTTCATCAGCTATGTCACTAACATTCTCATTGTTGGGCTGCTGCTCTGGAATTACTTCCTTTATTTCTAGGGTTTTACCTTTGTCTTTCCTAGAAGCAGACCTAGTTTTCACAGAAGGTGGGGTGTTAGGAATAACATCATCTTCCTTGATTTTTCCCTTCTTCCTACACCTTGGCCTCTAAGGCCGACCATTCTAGGTACTATTTCATGCATTTTTAAGAATTCATCCCAATTTCCTGTCAATTTCTTATTAAATTCTCTTTCTACAATTAATTTAATTAAGAAATTATGGGAAATGGACCGATCTTTTCCTGATTAAACTAAAGAAGCTTGTTTTTTCACAATATTAAACAAAAAGTTAGGTAAATTTACTGGTCTATTGTCACGATGGAGGGAGCTCAGGATTTTGAAATGTATCATGTGAAGATATTTGTAGTGTCCTTCATAGGTAAAGTATTGTATGATAAATGTAGTTGGCTGAATGTAATCTATGGGAAATGATATCCTTGAAGTGCCTTGCTTTTTGTCAATGTCTAACCGTGGATCACAGTGCAAAATGAACTGTGCCCTATCTGAGTGTAAATTTTTCCTCTATGAACTCAATTATCAACCCTTTCACTACTTTGAACGCATTATGCAGAGTGTTTAAAAATTGCAGAGAAATTTCTTCATCAAAATGAGGCTTAGACAGTAATCCAACCACCCTTTCCTTCAAAACATTTCACACCTGGATGGATCTCCAAGTAAAACTTTGTGATATGATGGTTCATGCCTCTGAAGATCACCCCCCATTGCTATAGACAAAATTTTTTGCAGAAGCTTTACAGAAGCTAAAAATGGAAAATGCTATGGACTCAAAGTGTTGCAGACGAGAACAACAGAGTACAGAATATCATTTACTTCTAGAAAATTAAAATAATTTTAATGAATGATATTTCATAATACCTTCATGCATATTAAGGCCTGCCACCTTAAACATGTCACAAACATATCATCATTAATTAAACTTCATCTTTTAATTACTTTCAATCATGATTACGCAATCACAGGATGACAAATAGTTTAATACATGACAACAGTCATCTCAAAAAGACAAGAAGTAAATTTCATCCTTTACATGCTAATGTTTAAATTTGAAAAATATAAATAATCCCTCCACCCAACTAAGTTTAAGGCATGGGTCCCACCAGGTCAGGGCGTGCAAGAGTAAAAATTAAAAGAACACTTAATCCTAATAAAAAATGAATAAAATAATATATGAACAAAGGTATGTGTCACTAACCTGTTAATCGTTGCAGGAAGAGTCTTCTGAAATATGACATGCACTGATGGAGTGATGCAATGGTGCGGAAAAAAATGGTAGAGAGAGGAGGTGAGGTGAATTATTATTACGGAGAAGTAATTTCACATGAAGTGAAACGTTTACTATGGAATCTTTGATACAAATCAAGGATTAGTGGAAACCTGGGTGGAAGACCCATATGCTTCTGCTGCAGGAGTGTTGTTGTCATCGTGTTGCTGAAATTGCTATAGGAAGTCTGCGCGACTCACAGGTTTGTGATAGATCTTGAGGCGATGATCATTGAAAAGCAATTTGAATCGCATGGGATCAATAGTAGATAGCTGAAATAGTCCATTTTCAAACATTGAAATAATCTCATAAGGTCCTAGCCACCGGGTTTGAAATTTACCTGGGGTATGCTGGTAGTGCGAGTCATATAGCAGGGCCCAATCACCAACAAAAAATTTCTTGTCCTTGATTAATTTTTCGTTCCACTTCTTTCACTGCTTCTGAATCAGTTCGGTATTGTGAAGTGCAGACTTCCGATACTCATCTAGTCCATTTAGCTGCAATAGCCTTTCTTCTTGTGCCCTGGTAAGGTCAATGTCTAATTCCAATGCTGTCTTGAGAGTCTTGTGCCGAATCTCGTAGGCATAGATGCAGATTTTCCATAAACTAGTTCAAAAGGAGTAAAACCAATTGTTGTTTTCCAATTTGTTTTGTAATCCCAAATGGCTTCAGGAAGGCGGGTAGCTCATTCCGTCTTATGAACAACAACTATTTTGTTAGGATTGCTTCAATCTCCCTATTTGTTATCTCTTCCTCACCATTGACCTGAGGATGATATGGTGAAGATTTACCATGCCTCATTGTGTATTCATGCATCAACTCAATAATAAGATTAGAAGTAAACTGTGCACCTTGATCTATTACTATCTCATGAGGTACTCTAAATCTGGTAAAGATATATTCATATAGAAATTATGCTACCTTATGATCTCTGGCATGACGCATTGCTTTAGCTTCTACCCATTTTGTTGCATAGTCAGTACACACTAAGATATATGACTTACCGTGAGAAGATGGCTCGATAGGTCCAACAAAATAGATGCCCCATTTATCAAATGGTGTCACCACCACCTGAGGCTGCAAGGGCATTTTATTTGACTTGGTTGGGTGTCCCATGTGTTGGCATCGGTCATGGTTCCTTGTATGCTTAGATGTATCCTTATGTAGGGTAGGCCAATAGTATCATGTTGTCAATATTTTATATGCTTTCCCCTTTCTTGAAAAATGGCCACCACACAGCTCATCATGAAAATACCTAAGGATGTCATAAGTCTCATCTTCGCAAACACATATTCTAGTGACCTGATCATGACCTGTGTAAAACATAGATCCCGAGATCCATGAAAATTGAATCTTTTCTCAACAATAAGTCTACATTCTCTAGGTGAAAATGAGGTGGTGTCCTTCCTATAGCAAGGTAGTTGGCGATGTCAGCATAACATGGATTGTAAGTAACAACATAGTACATGTGCTCATCAAGGAAGTTGTCATGAATTGTTGTAGGGTCATCTGGAACTTGTAATCTAGATAAGAAGTCATCCACCACATTAGCTTTACCTAGTTTATCAAACATTGTCACATCAAACTCCTGCATAACGAGTAACCATCTTGCTAATCTTCCATAGATGGCAGGCTTGTTCATCAACTATTTGATTGCTGAATGATCAGTGTATACAAATACTTCGTAACCAGTAATGTAATGTCTGAATTTATTAAGTACATAGATTACTGCTAGCAATTCCTTTTCAGTGACAGTATAGTTCAGTCCAACGCCTTGTAATTTTTTACTAATATAATAAATAACATGCTCAACTATACCTTCCTTTTGTCCTAACACCGCTCCAATGGCATAGTCAGATGCATCAGTGTGAATATGAAAGGGCAGCTTCCAGTCAGGTCCTTTGAGGATAGGTGGCTTTGTCAGAACAATTTTTAGCTACTGAAATGATTGTTCACAATCAGCTGTCCCTTCAAACTCAACTTCTTTCTTTAACGGGGTGTACAATGGGGCTGCCAGCTGGTTGAAGTCTTTGATGAATCTCCTGTAGTAACCAGCATGGATAAGAAAACTCCTGACATCCTTCTATTTTACTAGAGTTGGAAGTGTAGTGATGACTGCAATCTTTGCAGGATCAACCTAAATGCCAAAGGATGAAAGGTAATATCCTAAAACAACTCCCTCTTCCATCATCATGTAGCACTTCTCACTGTTAAGGGAGAGGTTATACTCCTGACATATTTTGAGAACTTTCTCCAAGTTAGCATGAGCCTCCTCAAATGTAGTTCCATATACAGTGAAGTCATCCATGTATATCTCCACACAGTAAGCACATATTTCAGAGAAAATATTGATTACCGCCCGCTAAAAAGTAGCAGGTGCATTTCACAATCCAAATGGCAAGACAAAATAAGAAAATTTTCCCCAAGGATAGGTGAATGTTGTTTTATCCTGATCTTTTGGTGATATATGGATTTGTTTGTATCCACTAAAGCCATCTAGAAATGAGAAATACTTTTTACCAGCGAGGTTGTCAAGTACTTGGTCAATGAAAGGTAATGGAAAGTGACCCCTTTTAGTGGCTTTGTTAATCTCCCTATAGTCCACACAAACTCTCCATTTCCCCCCTTTCTTTGGAACAATTACTAAAGGAGAAACCCACTGGTTGTTAGCAATAGGATATATAAAGCCAGCTTTAAGGAGTTTTTGTAACTCAGTCTTCAATATATCTCTTTGAACATGGTTAATTATTCTATGGACTTGTCTAATTGGTCTAGACTCAAGACTTATGTAAATCCTATGGGTACAAATATTTTGGTCTAACCCCTTCATATCGGTATAGTCCCATGCAAAGTCTTGCTGACTTTCTTTAAAAGTTGGAGAAGACTAGTCATCTGAGATGTTGTGCGGTTCTTATTGACATTCAACTCTTTGCCTAAAGCAATTTCAACCCTTTTTTACTATATCCAGCATCATAATTTCTGCAAATGAGGGTGAGTTTATCTCATGTGGTAACAAGGTACGGAGGTAATCAGGTGCTACAGGAAGCTTAGGTGAGGTTTGCTTCGACATTATGGTTTGGAGTGAATAGTTAGGGTCATGACAAGATGATGGTTCAAATCCATACTGACTGGTGAGAATTTCCACTAGTATGCCATTTTTCTCTTGTGAGACCATAAATGGATCTCTTACAATAACCATGAGTTGTTGCACTGAATTTTCTTCAAGGGTAGCATTGCCTAAATTTGGCCAGATCACTTGGTCAAGTTCAACTTGGGGTTTGGATGGAGAATATAGAATTAGCTTCTTGGTATGTATCCCATCAGATATTTTCATTTTTCCTTAGCGACATGCAATGCAAGCATCTATTGTGGCTAGCCACGGTCTTCCTAAGATTAATGGATATCCTCCTAATGTGGCTTTGGGGGACAAGATTATGAAATCTGAGGGCTAATCCAAGGAATCAAGTGTTACAATGATGTCCTCTACCATGCCATTTGGTTTAACAATGGAATTATCAGCGAACTTGAGTATTGTAGGTGTCTCCCTTAAACCAATGATGCTAAGTCTCAACAAAACTTCCATAGTCATTACATTAATGAATGCTCCTAAATCAATCAAGACATTTTGTATTTGTATACCATTGATATGAATGGTAACCACTATGCTTCCTAGATCATAGTATTTAGGCATTAAGAATTTATTGAGCATGAGATCAGAAAGTTGCCCAAGGACATGGACAGTGTCAGGATCTTTCTTCTTTCTACCAGGTTACTTGATACAAGCTGTAATTGATGAAATAGGGTTTAGGAGATTATTTGTTAATTGTTGTTTGATTAGCTTAGAGTATATTGATTTCCTTAACCCTACTTTATATTTAATTGAATTGTATTGATTGTGTATTGCAATTGTGATTAGGGAGAAAATAAGATGTTCGTCTTTTATTCCCAAATGCACAAATGGAAGATCCAAGTTGATCAACCCAAAAGAAGGGTTAATGCATAAATGAATCAACTATTCGGAAAGGAGAATAACAAGAAGGATATCTTAAATTCTGTTAATTATATGTGTAGAAATGATATATGACAGTAATTAAAGAAATAGGAGAAATGCACTAACCTTGAAATATTGCAGATCAAAGAATGCTATTTTTTTATGTCTGTAGACTGTTTCTGGAAAAATTGACAGTTGATCCCGAACCAGAATGTAGAGACAAAAAAAACCCAGAAATATTTTTCCGTTCCGATGTCATCTTATGAAAAAGGTTGACCTTGACCCATAAATGTCAACCCTGACCTGCACAGGTTCGACAGAGAATCTGTTCACGCCGTTCGAAAGAAAGCCGAAAAGGGTATCCAGATCTGGTCTCAAATCTGCTGTTCTGAACCTGTACCTACAAGAAAAAGAGGATTGTTTGTTGTGGGGGAGGGGTTTGCCTTAGTCAAACTCCGATTTAGGAATTAACCTTGAAATCAATAAAGTATAGAATGCTAGCAAGTAGTAGAATTGAATCTAACAATGAAGCTATGATATTCAATAGATATGCAATTGAAATTCAAATGTATGCAAGTATGTAAGTATGAAAGCATGGGCTTTAGAAACCATAAACCTCCATGATTGTATGCTTTAAATCCACTTTGAAGAGATGATGAAAGAGTCTTGAGGATGCACAAAGGATCTTGAAAGAAGATCACAACACCATGATGGCTAGATCTAGGGTTTTGAATGTTGAATCTTGAATGTTTGCACCTAATCCCTTCAAAGGCTTGAGAGCTTGAATCCTTGATCTTCAATGGAGAACTTGAATTCTTGAGAGGAATACTTGAACACCTTGAGAGCTTGGAAACATGTAGAAAAATGGATGCTTGAACTATTTTCTTCTTGACAAAATCTTGGTTAGAGCTTTTTGCACTTGGAAGACTTAGAGAAAATGAGAGAAAGAGGCTTCCTTTTATATGGAATTAGGGCACAATCTTCTAAGGAGCCCGACATAGGAGAATTAAATTCCAATTAGACCCATGCCCCTAGAAAAGGACCTATATTAAATATAATTTAGGAATCAACGCTTTGGAACCCGAAACAGCCGACCCGGAAGCAGGAAAACTAAATTTTGGATGACCCTCGACAGCCGACAAGTTTCCAGTTTTGAAAGGGGGACCCTGGTCAGGGTCGAGGCCGACCCTGACCTAGGGGCTTAGAACCCCTGGAAAATATGCCAGGTGGGGTAGGAGGTTCCCGGAGAGGCCCAATCGGGGTCTTGAATAGGCACAGAAGTAGGAGATGATGCAGAAACGGGAGGATGATATGATGGAGGTCAAAAATGTCCCCTAAGGAGGGCTAAATTCTCTTAACATGTAAGTGCTTCCATTTTAAGATGTTACATTAAGCCCCCACTTTAGCGGGAGTACAAAAATCGAATGTGCTCACGGTAAAGTTAGAGGAAAAAGATCCTAGTGGATTGCAACGAGGTAGAATATCACTAAGTTAGGGATATGAGCCCCCAAACCAAGGATTCTAACTCAACATACATACGTAAAGATACAAAAATAAAGAGCAATCAATCATAGAAAACATACATGACTACATAAGTAAGACAAGAATAACACCATAGATAACATAGCTTCATGATCTAATCCTACTAGCATGAAAGTGAAAGAGAGAAGAGAAAGTGATTACCTTGCCTAGTAAGATGCCCACCTTACTATGAATCACCATGGAGGGAGAGCCCAACATGTTCACCCAAAAACTGTGCTTGTAATTGTAAATGCATCTTCTGACGGCTTTTGAAAATATCCATAGATCAACATTCTTGTATCACTATAGAATATAAAATGCGTGTCCATTCAGGATTTAGCAACTTATGTGCGTTACCTTTCGAGGATTTAGCATATTGTAAAAATAAAGAGGGTACGTATCTCTTCAGGATTTAGCAACTTGTGTGCGTTACCTTCCAAGGATTTAGCATATATAAAAAGTAAAAATGGGTATCTCTTCAGGATTTAGCAACTTATGTGCATTACCTTCCAAGGATTTAGCATGCTGCAAAATGTAAATAAATGTAAATTATAGTACAAGGGAGACCCTAAATATGCCCCCCTCCTTATCATGACTACCCACTAGGCAGGATAAGGAAGAGAAAAGAGAATACCTACTTCACAAGGTAAGGAGATATCCAACTTAACAACAATGTATACCATATTCTTAGTGAAGAGC
>MU224939.1:121587-152467 GCA_018584345.1 Thuja plicata | reverse complement strand
GATGATGAAAGAGTCTTGAGGATGCACAAAGGATCTTGAAGGAAGATCACACCACCATGATGGCTAGATCTAGGGTTTGAATGTTGAATCTTGAATGTTTGCACCTAATCCCTTCAAAGGCTTGAGAACTTGAATCCTTGATCTTCAATGGAGAACTTGAATGCTTGAGAGGAAGACTTGAACACCTTGAGAGCTTGAAAACATGTAGAACAATGGATTCTTGAACTATTTTCTTCTTGACAAAATCTTGGTTAGAGCTTTTTGCACTTGGAAGACTTAGAGAAAATGAGAGAAAGAGGCTTCCTTTTATATGGAATTAGGGCACAATATTATAAGGAGGCTGACATAGGAGAATTAAATTCCAATTAGACCCATGCCCCTAGAAAAGGAACTATATTAAATATAATTTAGGAATCAACGCTTCGGAACCCAAAACAGCCGACCCAGAAGCTGGAAAACTGAATTTTGGATGACCCCCGACAGCCGACAAGTTTCCAGTTTTGAAAGGGGGACCCTGGTTAGGGTCAAGGTTGACCCTGACCTAGGTCAGGGTTGAGGTCAACCTTGACCCAGGGGGCTAGAACCCCTAGAAAATATGCCAGGTGGGGTAGGAGGTGCCCGAAGAGGCCCAATCAGGGTCCTGAATAGGCACAAAAGCAGGAGATGATGCAAAAATGGGAGGATGATATGATGGAGGTCAAAAAAATCCCCTAAGGAGGGCTAAACACTCTTAACATGGAAGTGCTTCCATTTTAAGATGATACACAGGCTTCCTTGATTTCCTTATTGTAAATGGGAACTTCTTTGAGGGCATCTAACAAAGGTATCTGGATAGTCATTTTCTTAATTTGGTCAATCAAATCAGTTGTAATAGGATTTTCTTTTGAGGGTGTTGATTGACCCAATCTCTGTGGATAAGGTAGATTTTTGAAAACTGGGGTGGATTGTAGAATAGGTGGAGCAACAATGGTTTGGTTTGGAGGTATTTCCTCAGTATCAGGAACTTTAGTTATGATAGGTTCCTTAGGTGTAGGAAATGTAGTTCCTGACCTTAAGTGAATATCATTCACTTGCAAGGAATAAGCTTGCTACTTGTTATTACGATTTGGAGTTTGCTGTGTAGGTAGTTGTGTTGGCTTCTGAGGATTATTATTGGCTGCAGGAGGTGGAGTCATAATGGCTTGGTGTTGATTAGGATGATCGGGTCCCCACTGGGGTTTTTGTTGCCAGTTACCATGTGCTTTCCATTGGTTATTTTGTTCTGGCTGCTGATATTGGTTAAATTGTTGTTGGTATGGGTTAAATGGAGGTTGTTTCTGATAGGTTTGGTTATACTGTGGTTGTTTGTTAGACCAATTATAATTCCAATTTTGTCCTTAAGGGCCATAATTTTGAGGGTTTTGGTTTTTCCATTGACTACTATTATTATAGCCAAAATTATTCAAGGGGTCTTGAGGCATACCTTGTCTTTGAGCCCATGGTCGCCTTGGAGAAACGTAGAAAGCCTCTCCATTATCCTCATCTATAGCTTTAAATTTGGTGGACATTGAATTAGTGTCCACAGATGCAACTATTTTACACTTACAATTCCTTTTCTTCTCTCTGCAGTGAGAGTAGAATTCACCCAGCATAGTTTCTGCATCCTCTTTCTTCCTTCTTGCTTGCATGTTGTCCAGCTAAGTGGAAAAATCATTGATGATGTCCTGTTTGAAATCAGATAAAAGATTGGACAACTTCATCTTAGATACTCCTGAAACATTGGACTTATGAGGAAAATCTTTGAGTCCTCTTCCTTTCTTCATAGTAGCCCTTGAATAGTTCAGACATATATTCTTTATGCTAGCCCAATTATTCTTAGTGATGTCTCCACCCACCATAAGGTCTCAGGCCTCAATACTTCCATCATTTACACCTTTTAGGAAAGGATGTTTTTGTGACTCCTCATTCAACTGATGTTGAGTTTTGAGCTGCAGTTTAAACATAAACCTTGAGACATAGTATTCCAAGGTCTCATCCTCTTTTTGTGACATTTTGAAAATGTCATCTCCCTTCATATCATGACCCCTACAGTACTGTTTATATTTAGAAAGGAACATATTCCTCATTGCATCCCAATCCTATATATAATTGGCACCTAACCCCATCAACCATTTTAAAGAAGCATCCGTAAGATTAGATGGAAATAATTTCAGCTTATGGGTATCAGTTGTGTAATCATAACTCCTACAGAGGATATCAAACTCAAAAAGGAAGGTTTCAGGGTCTTCCATGATAAGGCCATAAAATTTGGGAAGTGCAGAGGCAGGTATGTTTTTCAGATTATGATTACCATGCTGAGGAGGAATGGGGAAAGGAAAGGTAGGTTGATCCATCCTTGGAGGAGGACCTGGATGTTGTGGCTGATAGATAACAAGAGCTAATGGGTTGTCTAGATACTCAGGTTCAAAAAAAAGGTCATGCAAAAGTAGTGATCCTTCAGAGGATGATGGCGAAGATATTTCTCCTTGGGCATCAGCAAATGGATTTTCAAATGGGTCTTCTTCTTCTTCACTCTCAACTTGGGGTTCCTCAGGTTCAGGATTAAAAATATCAAATGGTTCAACCTGGTTATTGCGAGGAAGGAATCTCCCACGAGGGTCTCTTCTTCTATGCATAAAAGGATTACTTAAAACTCAGTCCTAAATTATGAAAACTGGGAACATGAACACCAAAGTAAGTTTGAATTGACACCATCCCCGACAGTGGCACCAAAAATGCTTGGCTAAACAATTGTCTTAGAAACCCATAGCACTGGACTGTTTATTTTAGGATTGGACACCCTAAATGGTTTCTAATTAGATCATTCAGTCTCATTTAATTATTGACCAGGGATGTAAACTTGGAATGGCATCTGCAAAGTATATGCTTCAACTCTCTTAATCCTCATGACTAATCCTATAAAATTGAAATGCTTTGACCTTTCGGGAATCTATGCTAACAAAAGTAAATTCACTTACTCTAGGAAAACAAGTAATCACGGATAAGAACTACTCTACCTGCCTATGTTGCGGGAACAGTCTACTAGTTCTGCTACTAGTGGCTACAGGAACAACAAAGTTCTACTTTACTTCTTAATAAGCATGGAAATGATTTCTACTCTAACAAAGTAATTCACTCACCAAGTGGACCCCCTTGGATGAGTGAATAGAAACACAATCAAGATAAAAGAATTGAACTCAAACTATGCATTCTATTCATTCATGGAAAATACACTTGGATAGATAAAACAATATTACAACTATATCAGCTTCTATTCAGAAAAATCAACTAACTTGACTAACTCCCAAGAGTTACAAAAGTCATCTTATTTAAAGGAAAACTACAACTACTCCCTAAATCTAATATCACTCCATAAATGAGGATCATTACAGATATATAATGTCTCATAACAGAAATAACACTCATCAAGAATAAGTCCTCCCAGAATATAGTACATGGTGGGCTCTAGATTTGTGCACTGCATTTAATAGAAAATTGTATTGACTTGTTCCTTATGCAAAGATCTTGTAGCAACACCTTAACTTGCTCAAGCACTTGCTTGAATTCTTCAACATAATGGCATCTTGCAGCAACGACTGGCTTTGACTTCTTCAGCATCATTATGCTAATCTTTAAATATGCCATGACTGATCCCTGCAAAATGATTAATGCACACACAACCTTCGATACATATATATTCTCATCATTAATATTAGGAAGGAAGTGTTAAGTTATAATTAATGCTCTTTCAAGGCACATTGCTACAGGAAGGAAACTACCCACAAACATAGCATAGGAAAAAGGATCATTCATTAGCATATATAACTACTGCATTCTGTCATTTATATCCATCAGTTTAAAGCAAATATACCATGTTCTTCTATCATCCACTTTCCTACTTAATGTCTTTACACATATACAATATGCATATAAAACCATAAGTCTATGTATCTGTTTTGCAAATAAACTGCTGAAAAGAAAATAAAAAGCACTTAGAAAGATGGTCATTTAAGAGGCTCATCACCCCATCTACTGATTGGCGAATAACAACAAGAATCTCTCACTATCGTCACAAATAAATGTTGACAAATAAATGTATTCATAAACTCTGCTTCCTTTCCCACAACGTATTCATAAATTCCGCTGCCTTTCCCAACAAGGTTGTTGTTGTGGTGGCTCCTATAGAAATAACACCCACTACATAAACTCCGCTGATGTAAGGCCATGTTTTGCAGTTGCTTAAATCATGTCTCTCATCATCGCTCTGCCTTAGACAGCGACTGTCATGGCCTTTTTTCACTTCAATGACAGTCATAATTTTGGGTTGAGATGATGACTCCTTTGCTAACAACACAAACAAGCTTTGAGAGGTTGTGAGCATGTTTACTCACCACTCTTATCGTCTACTTGTTCCGAACAGCGTAGGAAACTATGTGCAAGAGTTGGATCTCTCAAGTAGGCCATGCCACAGTGGCCGCCTTGCAAACAAAATGGTCCTCCCATATGCATTGAGAAAAATTTTCAAACTCTTGTAGCCCTAGACGCTCACTATCATCACAAATAAATGCCACTATTTTTAGTTCCCTACAACCTTGAATTACACATTCCACAAACTTTGTTGACAAAGTTATGTTCCGCAGCTTCCCACATCTGGCAATGCTAATTTCAAAACCCAGAAGATTATTTCAAATTCCACCTATTGGGTGGGAAGATAATGCTGCCAATTTTGGTGCCTAAACTAGATTTTGATCTCCAAAACCCGAATTGCAGTTTAGCATCCCAAATGGCAGATTTGGGAAAAAAGTAGAAGTTCCGCACCCAATTCTGCCCCAATTCCACTAAGCAAATGGGGCCTAAAGGATACAAAGTCTATATTCCAGGAGAAAGATCTATTGAAATCAGTAGAGATGTAAAATTTGAAGAAAATATTTCTTATCAACTCTCTCTAAATACAGAAGAGGATTTAGTCATAGAACTAGATGAAAACCATATAATTGAGAATCAGAGGGAGAATATCATAGAAGATCACGAACCTCCATCATCTAATTTTGAGAATGATAAAATTCCTAACAACAAGAAAAGGCCACTATGGGAAAGAAAGATGATTGAACAAAATAATGTGGAACCTGATGAAATCTTCAAAGAGAATAAGAAAAAAAGAAGTCAAACATGCTATGTTGCACTCCTAACTGAGCTTACAAAATTTGAACCATCAAATGTTGAAGAGGCTTTATCATGTAAAGCTTGGAAAGATGCAATGATTGAGTAATACCAATCTATCTTAAAGAATGATGTTTGCGAAGTTGTACCTAGACCAAAAGACAAATCAGTTGTCTCTTCAAAGTGGTTATTCAAAATAAAATATGCACCAGATGGTAGTATTGAAAAACACAAAGCCAGATTTGTTGCCAGGGGGTTTTCTCAAAAGGCTGGAATTGATTACGAAGAGACATTTGCTCCAGTTGCCCGGTATAATTCTATAAGAATCATTATTTCCATTGCAGCGTCTAAAGGATGGAAGATACATCAAATGAACCTAAAGAAATCATTTTTGAATGGTGTTATTGAGGAAGAAGTATAGATAGAACAACCTAAAGTATTTTCTACACATGATAGAAATCTCTATGTGTGAAGAAAGCTCTCAACGGCCTTAAGCAAGCTCTCAAGGCATAGTATGAAAGGATAGAAAGATATCTCTCCAAGCTAGGATATTCCAAAAATGAAGCAGATACTAACATATAATTCAAAATATCAGATGATGACATGTTAATACTAGTTCTCTATGTTGATGACTTATTAATAACAGGTGAAGATCATCTTATTGCAAAATGCAAACAAGATCTTGTGGCTGAATTTGATATGAAGGATCTAGGTTTTCTACACTATTTTTTGGGTCTAGAAGTATGGAAAAAGGAGAACTATATTTTTCTAAATCAAGGAAATACACCACTGACATCTTGACCAAATTTGGAATGATGGATTGTAAACCATTATCTACTCTGATGGAAACAAATATTCATAAGCTTAAAAGTGAAGCAATAGATTCAGAAGCTACAGATCCTACATACTACGGACAAATTATTGGTTCTCTTATGTACTTGGTAAACACTCACCCAGATATTTTTTATGCTTCTAATGTGTTAAGTCATTTCATGTAAAAAACTAAGAATACTCACCTAGTGACTGCTAAGCATATTCTAAGATACTTGCGTGGTACTATTGGACTTGGCCTGAAGTATGAGAATGTTGAGATACAACTTGTTGGGTCTATTTTAAGTTTTCTAACTTGTGTAGAAATTTGGTTCCTGGTGTCAGTAATTTGGGCCTTAGCATCTAGTGGCTACAAATGTTCCTACAAAGTTTCTGAAAATGTTAGTATCCCAGGGCAATTTTTCTTTGAAAATGTCTAAGAACCTTAAACCCTAAGCCTTTTTGTTTTGGTAGGGTTTATGTCGTCTAAACTGCCAAATCAAGCCCTAGTTCTTATATTTTCAAGTTGACCTTTTTTTCTCTCCTTTATGCGCTGGTTCTTTTCTTTCTTTCAAGTCTCTAAGTCTTGCAAAGGATGGCGGTTAACTCTTTTTTTTCAACGATCTAGCGGAGCAGTTATCTCCAGGTCTTCTGAGAATTGGCGGTTAGTCCCTAACATTCAGTGATTCAGAGAAAGGTAGTTTCAAGGTTATCTCTAAATCTTGAGAAGATCACGGTCAATTTTATAACATCTGGAGATTGGCGATAAAGTTAAAGACTTAAAAAATGATGTTAATCGCTAAATCTAATAAAGAAACGACTAATTCTTTTAAAATCTAGAGATTAAGCATAAACCGCCAATGATATCAAGGATCAAAGGCTATCGCTTGATCTCATGATTTAAGAAAAGTTAACTGAAGTATTCAGTGATTGGGAGAAAGATTTTATCTTTGAATCTCATAAAGAGACCATGAATAAAGCTAACATTTAGAGATCACGAGAATTATGTTGGTCGATGAATCTCAGAACATGAACCGAGTTAAGTTAAAACTTGTGAGATTAAGAAGTGACCATTGATTACATTATAGATGTGTGGCTTTTGCTGAATCTCCAAATAAATCAAGCCAAGCAGAAAGAATTCAGCGATCATGAGATACGAGACTGAGTTTTGATCAGATGTTAACATGTTTCCTAAAGGTTAGCAAGATGAGTGGCTGGCGCTAAGTCTCAGAACAGAACCAAGGGTTAAGAAAGTGTTCAGCGATCTAGAGATAACCTTTATCTCTAGATCTCAAGAATAGATCATGGTTAAGACTCTTATTTGGAGATCACGAGATGTGCTTTTATCTCTGAATCTTGAAACAGACTTGGGGTTAAGAAAAGTGTTCAAAGATCTAGTGAGGATCATTGATCTTGTCTCAGATGTGTGTCTGGCACTGAATCTCAGAATGGAATCAGAGTTAGGTCAATTTTTTAGTGACTCAGTGATTTTCCTTATCGCTCAATCTCAGAATGGAACCTCAGTTAAGACAAATCTAATGAGATTAAATGTGGTTCGTTGATGCAGTCAAAGATCTAGGGATGTCGCTTGATCTTGTGATTTAAGCCAAGTCAAAAAAATTGTTTGGAGACTCAAAGATTACCTTTATCTCTGAATCTCAAGATTGAACTTGGGTCAAACAAAGTTAACTAAAGTTACATACAACGATTGAGAGCTTCCTCTTATCACTAAATATCTAGACCAGACCTGACTTAAGTCATCTCATTTGGAGGTTACAAGATTATTTTGGTCGCTCAATCTTGAATTTGGACCTGAGTCAAATAAAGAATGTTGAGATTAAACATGAATCGTCGATCAAGACTCAGATGAGTGGTCTGTGCTAAGTCTCCTAATTTAATCAATAGGGCATGGAATATTTTGAGATTAGGAGAGAAAGGCTATTTCAAATTTATCTCTAGGTCTCATAATCCTGACACTTAGTAAAGAAGCATTCATCAATCAAGAGATAGCTAAATCGCCAAGTCTTGGGAGATGATCGCAGTTAGCCTAAACTTTCAGAGATTGGGAGAAGACAGTTAAAGTTAGTAAGGAAAATCTTCTTCACTGAGTCTCATGACCTTGGTGGTCAAGAAGGAAATGATCCAAGATCTGGAAATATCCTTGTCGTCCAATCTTGGAGCTTAACTGTGGTTAGTACAAATATTCAGAGATTAAGAGATTTCTTAGTCACCAAGTCTCGCAAAGAAATTGGGGTTAGAGCTTCCATTCAGAGATCATGAGATATGTGTCATTCATTCAATCTTGAGATAAGCCTTGGAGTTAGTAAAGTGTTCAACGACTAAGAGGGAAGCCTTATCTCTGAATCTCAAAGTAAACCATAGTCAAGCAGAGCATAATGAGATTTTGAGAAACTTGCTTTCACACCATTTCTAGGAAATGAAGTGAATTACCAGGGTTGAGGAAAAATAAGAAATCCTAACAAGGTACAGTACTTTGATGAGCTGTAAAAAGTGATAATTTCAAGCCAATTAGCTTTTATCTAGGGTTTTTTAACAATTTATAAGGTTTTGATAAAATTAAACTTGATACATGTAGAATGAATGCTGAGGTGATTGAACAATGACATTCTGATATCTCAACTAGATTGTTGCATTAATTGTTGAATTATATATAGACTTAGTGCTTATATCATTTTCTTATCAGAATTATTAGAAAAGTGTGGCAAGAAATTTAGAAGTTGCAAAGACTTTCAAAGAAGAGCTTGTTTAGAGAGGAATACTTGGAGAAATAGCAAAGATGAGCCAACCAGAGTCCAACAAGGCCTCGGCAAGTGAAGGTAGTAAAGATACAGGAGAAGAACATAAAGTAAAGAGAAATTACTTAGAAGAATTCATCACATTGCTCCCAAGGTCTACTCTAAACAAGAAGCTTAGTGATGATATTTTCTCTGATTACATGTCTAGTTGTAGACACCCTGTTACTCCAGGATGTTATGGTTATTATTATCCATTTACTTCTACAATAATAGAACTAGGAAAATTCTTGTTTGCAATCCTTGGACATTGGGTTAGGGAAAATTGATAGTTCTGAATGTCTTTCTAGATGTTTATTTACTCATAGAATTGGCTAGGAAATATGATCCAGTGTCTAAGACTATCATAAAGAAGGATCAAACAGCCCTAGTTTCCTTAGATAGAGCTTATTTCATGAAAGCCTTTGGTATCTATTATTCCTCATCCACATAAATTAATTTGAGCAAAGAACGAGAGAGGTATAAGAAGGAAAGCAACATAGTCAAGAGTTTAATCCTCAATTTCATGCCTAGGTCGGGGAAGTATGTAGCACCATTACCCAATCATACAAATGCACCTTATGAGTTCAAGGATTTGCATTTCTACATGAAGTACTTAACATATGGTTGTGCAGAGTGTTAGGGTTGGATGGAGATGTTGAGAGAATGTCTGCAGATATTTTAATGATCATCTTAGACATACAAAACTCCCATGTAAATACTGATTATGATTATATTCAGTATGTCATTGACCAGATGCATCAGGGTCTCTTGAATATTCACAAGGGCAAGCAGCCCCATTTTATGCATTAGTCTCTTTTGATGCACTTAATCCTTTTCAATAATGTTAATGATATGGAAACTCATATGTTGAGACCAAGGACACACATTAATGGCCAACCAAATCCTATGCAATTTTGGATTAGGGTTTGGAATTATACTTCAAATGAACATGATTTTTACGGTTTTAAGAACTGGATTGTGTACCCAATTTTTTGTTTTTCTTGGTACGAATATAACCAGGTTATTTGTCAAGGTGTTAAGGCTTCTAAGGCCTTGTAAATATGTTGATAAATGGCCTTGAGATCATAATTGGGGTGATTTCTATCTGGAAAAGACCTTCACATTGATTAGGGTATATGGATGTCCTCAACCCCCACATGTGCTTCCAAAATATGTTCCTCCAAGAGTTGCACTGATAGAATTCATTTGGCAGCTGATATGGACAGACAAGGAGCATTTGGCTCCTCAGAGGAAGGGTACTTTCACACCGAGACAGTTCAAAATCTATGATTTTCTTATTGGGAAGAAGGCTTTGGAAGGAATAAACAAGTGGTTGAGTTAGTATAAGATGGGTATTGCCCAATATAGATATGTAGACCCTGAGGATTTCATAAAACATTCCAAGAAATTATTGACTTCAAGATTTACCAACATCAGAGAGCATGAAGGGTGTGATAAGGAAGACATCATCGGAAATGTTCTTAATAAACATGAAGTTGAGCATAGGGTAGGAAAATATTATGACCTGATGGACTTGTTGAAACAATTGAAAAAGATAGGGATTGCATTTGGAGGATACTTCCAAGGATTTCCTTACATGACTAGGATTAAGCGAATGATTCACATGTATGACACTTTATACAATCAATTGGAAAGTCAGTTGGAGAAGAAGCAAAAGGTGCCTGAACAATACTCATCATCTTAGTATGAATAAGATAGTGAGGGGGCTCATGAGAAGCATATCCCTCCTTAGATGAATGAGCCACCTGGATTTTAGCATAGCTCATAAGCTCTTGACACATAGGCAACAAGTGAGCCTCCTCAAAAGAAATAGAGAATAGAACAAGGATGACCCTCTCAGATAAAGGAACATGAAAAGAAAAAACACATAATAGCTTCTCTGGTAACTGGTGATCATCATTACCATCACCAATTAAGAAAGAGAATTAGAGAGGGAAAGAAGAAGGAGACCCAAGAGGAGGTTGAATTGCCTCTCAAATTATGTAAACATGAAAGGGAGTTGTATCAAGAAGAATTGTTGAGTGATGATGCCTTCATCAATGGTGAGGAGTTCAAGAATTTTCTCATTTGGAGAAAAAAACAAGAGATTGGCAGTCAAGTAGAAATTATAGAGGGTGCCACACTGGGAGATGAAGCCTTGCAGGCTCTGAAGGCCTATGATCCTAGCTCTGAAACTATCGCAGCAAACAAGGCTAGACAATTGGTAAGGTCAAGTGGGATGTTCCTTGTACCAAGACAAGACTTACCCTCAAACTTTATCACAGATCAAATAAGGAGGAAGCCAGAGGCTCATTTATCCTCTGAAATTCAAATAGGGGATATGATTATAGGGTGTGACTATGACCCCAGATCCCAAACTCTTGCCATGTGGTCTTTAGCCCCAAGGACACAAAAGTCATCTTTGATTAATGTGGAAAAGACGATGGATGTGGACAAGATTATATGGACAGTACAAAACACATTAGATTTGGAAATCTCTAAAGTTGTCACCCATTTTTCCCATTTAAATGAAGCCAAAATAGAGAAACTATCACAAAGATATGGGAGGCTTTTTGATGAAACAATTGCCTTGGCCAAAGATAGCGAGAAAGGCCTAATGAAAATCCAGGTATTAGAGGAGAAATTGGAGGATCTAAAGGCAAAGTTGGAAGAATCATCCAAGGCTCTTCCTCGTCCTATTCAAGAGGTTGAAATTATTCAGCCTGTTGTCACTGAAGAGCATGTTCAAGCGACTGAGACATTTGACAAGGATAGGAATGAGGTTTCTCTTTCTGCCTTATTGAATATTTCGCAACATAGAGTTAATGTTATAAAAGGCAAGTTGGATGCAGTCCACAATGCCTACAACAAGTTGTCTGATATTGAAAAGGATTTAAAAATTTCAATAGCAACACTAGACCCATTGTTTAGTGTATGGTCTTGCAGGGGCTCTTTGTTTGAAAGGCTAGAAGTGCTGCAACCACATATGCCATATCTTCCTGAGTTAGTTAACCAGGTAGGAGAAATGATTGAACAGATTGGTACATCCTTGTCCTTTTTCAAAGGAAAGGCAAATCAGGTACAATCAAAGTTAAATATGTTTGGTCCCTAATTCAACAAATGTATCCCTCCCATCAAAAATACAAATGATGAAGTGAAAGGTTTTGAGGAGTGGAGAGGTGAATTTGATACATTGCTACCAGAGAAGGAATCTTTCCTCACAGAGGAAAATATTTTAGATATGGATAAGTATAATAAAGCCCTAGCTGATAGGTTTAAAGTTGAAACAGATTTTGTTAAGTTTGTGGTAGATACAAGGGCTATCACTAATGCCAGGTGGGAAAGACAACTAAAGTATTTGTAGGGCATCAAAAGCTTTGACTGGCCAATGGAAGATGAAATTGCACTATGGGAAAAAATTACCTAGAAAAAGAAGAAAAGGCATGCAACAATCGACTTGGAGGCAATAGATGAAGAGTGAATGACACTTTGCACCTGATCAATGAGCATAGGGAGGGTAATTATTACAAATAATATTGTATGTTAACCTTTTAGGTGGTCACTATTTCTCATAACAACTTTTAGAAGTTACCTTGAATATCCGCGGACAAAGGTGCCAACTATTAAAGATTCAAAATGATTGCAAAGAGCTACTCAAGTTTCCCTCCTCCACCAATGAAGATTATTGCAACTTATTTTGTCTTTTAGTGCTTTTTGCTTTTCTGATCCATCTAAAGCTTGTTGCATTCTATTACTTCAGGGATTCCAAGATGGCTAGTGTGTAATATAAATAGGAAGTCTATTGTAATTGAAAAGAAAGGCGAATTCACAAATGCAAAGTAGTTTTCTGAATTTAGTCTAGTTTTAGAGTTTTTTGTCACTTTGAATGTATTGAAACAGAGAAAATTTAATGAAGATATAGTGGGATTCATTTTACATATTTATGATGTCTTCATGTGTTTATTTTTTAATTCTTGTGTATTAAATTTGTAAGGCAAGTTTTAATACAATGTTTACAAGGTACATTGTGGGATTGTTCTTAAGTTTCTTTCAAGGGAAGGGTAATTCTTAAGGGTGGTTTTAGGGGATTCAATATTTTCATGAGAATTTGATGTCTGGGTATGGGAATGAGAAAATGATTTGTAAGGCATTTCATTTGAGTTCTAGGTGTGTTGTCATTAAAAGATTTCTGTGAATATATGTTCATTTGACTCTTTCCCTGGATTAGGCACTGGTTTGTACTTGATAAGCAGTTATCATCATCAATCCTTAAATTTTTAAATAATCTTTTAGTTTATGTTGAAGAGCAAAAATATTTATGACTTGTGTTAAAAAATATAAGTATTTTTGTTGATTCCTTGGAGAAGTGAATCCTTTAGGTATACCCACCTGAGCTTGAAGCTTGAAGTGAAGAAGGGTGAGAATCCTGATTGCATTAGTATTTGTTATTGTCATGTGCATCTTTTGGTTTGTTAATTTTTGCATAAGACTAGTTGTTAACATCTGCAAGATTTTTTATCAATATTTGAAGTAAAAGGCATTAGCAAATCAGTGTGAAGTACTAATCCACTGTAAGATTTACTGTGAAGCAGTAAGTCATAAGAGGTACACCTTCCTGAGTCTATGGAGCTCGAAGTGAAGGAGGATTTCATCCTCATTGGTTAGACTTTTTCTTGGTTGAATCAAGAGTTGAGAATCATAGAGTCAAGCATAAATGCTACATTAAGATTCTGCAAGGAAAATCTCTAACAAAATGGTGACTCTGTTGGGGAGAGGTGGATTTTTAACAATAGGGTTTTAAAAGTTCATAATGATTAATTTTCTATTCTTCCATTTCTTGATCAGTTTGTGAAATTTTTCCCATACTTTTTTTGGTTGGTGACTTTGTGCTCTGTGCATTCCAGCTCTCGGTATAACATATTGAAATTGTGAAAGTTCTTGTCAGATTTAAAATGAGTTGACAAAGAAATACCAGGGCTTATTATAGGAATAATCCTAAAAATAATTTAGGAGAAGAGCTCCATACACCTGGTAGAAGGAAATGGTCTAGGAGAGGTGGTTCTGACCATAGTTCCCCCAAAATATTCGGAGGAAGAATCCCGACCCCTATTCCTAAGAAAGTTTCATCATCCTTTGAGATTTTTGAACATCCAAGGTCAGTTTCCTTAATGTAGCTAATACATCTTTTGATCCCTTTCGGGATGGAGAAATGACTGATACAGGGTTCTTCCATGCACAAGATACTTTGGACCAACAACGAGAAACTTTTGTTGTTGAAATTGCACCATATGATTCTTATAAACTGTGTGATGAAGTGATGGCTTTAAGAAAAAAGGAATGTAAGAATTTATTAGAAATAGACAATGCAAGAAAGAAGCGTGAGAAGGAGATTTATGAGTTTTTAATCGAAAGAGAAGAACTCTTGAAAAAGAAAAAAGAGTAATGATCTTAAGGCTATAAGTTTCAATGAAGAGTTCAAGGGTTTGGATAAGGACTTGTTTGGTGATATTGGAGCTTTGACGCAAAAATTTGTTAATAATGAATCAAATTCTAAGAAAGATGAGTTTGAAGGAGAGGGGCATGTTTTGAGGCAGTTGCATCCATATGAGATTGAGAAAAATGTTGAGCTCAAGAAAAATAACAAAGATGAATTTGATAAGGGTAAGTAGAAAATGGTTGGTGTAAATTTAAATGAGCCTAATAAAGGAAAAAATATCCCTAATGGTATATCTTAAGTTGACATGGAACTGGAAAAGGATATAAAAGCTAAGGAAGATTTGGCAAAGCAGTTAGAAAAAATGGAGTTGGGAGCTGTTGCAGCTGAAATGAAGAGGAAAATTGCTTTCCTACATGCCACTACAAATACTATTGCTAGTAGCTCAATGTCAGTTTCCACTGGGACACTATTACAAAACCCATCATGTGGTTCAAGGCCAAGTGCTCAAGTTTCTGGTTCTAAGAAAGGTGCCCCTCAACCTACCCAAAATCAAGGAGGTACAACAGGCACGAGTGGGACTAACACCCTTGGAAATTTTCAGAGAAGACCTATTCATTTGGATAGATACCATCCTCTATTTTTTTATGGCATCCCTGGTCATCCAAATATGATCCCAAATGAGGTAAGAGATCGAATCCCCAAGTTTACTAGTAATAATGTCATAACTTGTGAATAACACTTAAGAGCTTTCACTGACAAGATTACTGATTTTGAGATTGAGCATGAAGATGTCATAATGAATCTTTTTGTCCAATCTACGATTGAAGATGCTAGGGATTGGTTTATAAATTTGCCTCAGGGTAGCATAGCATCTTGGGATGAATTTATTAGATGTTTTAGGGAAAAATATTGTGAGCATGTTAATTCAGGTTACATGCTAAATGAATTCAATAATATTAAGAAGTTTCCTAATGAAAGTATGGCTGATTTCAATAATAGATTTTAGAAAGCCATGAACAAGTTATTTTAGGTGTTAAGATTGGATGAGCAAGTGAATTTAACCACATACTTCAATGTTGTTGATGGAAAGATGTCTTATCTTCTTAGGGATAAGAACCCACGCACTCTGAGGGATGCTTACAAGACATCCATAGATATTGAAAGCAATAGACAAGCCTCAGGGAAAATGGGGAAGAGAGAAGATGGTAAATTGTGGAAGGAGACAAGAGGGAAGACAAGTAAGCTTACCAAGGAAGAGGATAGGGTGGAAAATTTGATGAGTGCGGTAAAATACCTTACTACCAAAATTGATAAAAATGACAAAGGTTCTCAGAATAATAAATAGCAGTATCAGAGATATGATAGGTATCCAAATTTAAGAGACATGCCATATAGAACAAATTGGAAGGATGGAAAGCCTATTGCACAGAATCAAGAGAACTAGAAGACAAAGGAAACCCCTGATCCTTTAAAGAGAAATACCACAAACAATGTGGAAAATACCCCTTGTTGTACTGCTTGTAATATGCCCCACTCTTCTTTCGAGAGTGTTGTAGCCCATGCCTTAGCTGAAAAAATGGAGGATGACAGTGAATAGACATGTTCAGTACTAGAAGACCCCACTGTGAGTATGTTCTTTGTAAAAATATGTGCTAAATCATGGTCTTCTGAGGATGAAGAGCATGTTGATGATGCAAATAGTAGGAGAGAAAAATACCAAGAGTACCAACACCAAGTTGTTTATGGCTTAGATGATGAGCCTGGTACTATTTCATGATATACTATTAATACTGTGGGTAATGATAAAGATCATCTGCACTTTAGATTTCCAAGTGATGAAGAGAAAAGGTGCTTGATTTTAGCAACAATTAATCAGGCTAGAAGTGCCTATAATTTGAGAAATAGAAGGGTGGAACCTGGTCAAGACAAACCTTCTTCTATATTTTTCAAACAAGATATCCCAGAGGTTGTTGCTGAAATTCCAACCAAAAATAAAAAGGAGAAGGAAGCTACTAAACAATCAGAATCCTCTTCTCCCCAAAAGGAGGAGGAAATGAAATCAGATGAACAAATTGCTATTGACAAAGGAAAAATGGGTAAGAGAAAAAATGACATATTTTATGAATTTCTTGCATTTGATATGAGGCATGCTCTTACACAAATGAAAATATCAGTTCCATTGATGGAAATGTTGAAAATAAAAGAGCATAGGGAAGTTGCAATGACACTTTTTAAAGGGATAGAAGATGTTCTTATTGCAAACAAGAAGGAAAATAAGGAGGTTGCCTTTGAGTCAGAGAACCCTATACTATATGTGGGGAATATGATTACCCAAGAGCCATCTCAAGTGGATCCCTTCTATGTCACTTTGTTGATAAACAACAAGCTTGTAAAAAATTGCATGATTGACTCTGGTGTTGCATCAAATGTCTTGCCATATGAAGTGATGAAAGAATTAGGAATGAGCTTGGATACTTGCTATGGAAGATGCTATGCCATGGACAAAAGAGAGGTCCATGTAGTAGGCACTCTGAAGGGAGTTGAGGTAATGAAAGCTATATTTCCTGAAGCCACATACAAGATGGATGTGGTTGTTGTGGATACCCAACCCTATTATGGCATATTGTTGTCAAGATAGTAGGTTGCAGTAGTAGGAGGTCATGTACAATTGGATTTATCTTATGCAACAATCCCAGTAAATGGGAATGAAGTGAAATTGTACAGGGAGCCACGAACACCAGTCACTGTTGAAAAGGTGCCATGAGACATGCTTAATTATTGTGTGGAGGTGGACATGGAGAACTTTAGAGTGGAGAAGATCCTTCCAGAATGTAGAAAAATTGATCCATTGGTGGAGGAATTGTGCACACAAAAAAATGGCCTGTGGCAGATGTATTTTGTTGGAGCTTGTTCCAAGCAAGGATCAAGAGCTGGTATCCTATTCATTTTTCCATAGGGTACAACTTTCAAGTATTCCTTCTTGTTATCTTTTCTATGTACAAACAATACTGCTGAGTATGAAGCCCTATGTTTGGGTTAGACATTGCATCTAGGCATGGTATTAAGTGCTTAAAGGTTTTTGGGTACTCTGAATTAGTTGTAGCACAGGTTAGATCCAAATATGCTATAAAAAATGATAGGTTAAAGTTGTATAAACATGCAGTATGGGATCAAATAGAATTGTTGGATGCTTTCAACATTAATTGGGTAGAAAGGTCAAAAAATATTATGGTTGATTTCTTTGCCAATGTTGCTTTAAAAAATGATGGTTCAACTTTGAGTGGAGTATCTATTTTAGAGGACAAGAACATACCATTGGTGCTAGATAATGTTTATAATTGGCAAGTTTTTGAGGATGACCAAGCTATCCTTGGGTTTATCCAATGTCTTGACCATTTTGAGGGGAAACATGTAGGTTGAAATGCCTTAGTAGAAGTGGTTGATGGTAAGGACATGGTCCTTGCCAATGAAGTTTTTCAATTAAGTTCTAATCAAATCTCCAAGGGGCTGGTAGAACTAGAGGCATTGTTCAATGATCAAGATAACTTTATGTCTAAAGAGAGCAATGTCAAACTTGAGGACCTTGAAGAGGTAAATGTGGGATCAACGAAAACACCTCAAAATGTATTTATTGGAAAAGGTTTAGATCCCCATGTTAGAAAAAATCTAATAAAGTTATTGAGAAAACACAATTAGGTGTTTGCATGGTCGTATGAGGATTTAAAGGCTTGTAGGGAGAACCTATTTTAGCATGAGATCCCATTGAAACTACATATTAAACCATTTAGACAAAAGAAAAGGCCGATTAATCCATTATTGGCCCCCAAAATGCAACAAGAACTGATGAGGTTGAGAGATGCAGGGATTATCTAGCCTATAAGACATTCAACCTAGGTATCTAATTTAGTCCCAGTCAGGAAGAAAAATGGTGAGATAAGGTTGTGTGTTGGTTTCAGAAATTTGAACCTTGCATCTGTGAAAGACAATTATTCTTTGCCTAATATGGAGGCAATGTTGCATAAAGTCACTGGTTGTGACCTATTATAAATGATGGATGGTTTCTCAGAGTACAACCAAGTATTGGTAAAGGAGTCAGAGCAGTTTAAAACTGCATTTACTACTCCTTGGGGGACTTATGTATATATCATGATGCCTTTTGGTCTAATGAATGCAGGAGCAACATTCTAACAAGCTATGGATGTTTCTTTCAAAGATTTTATTTATTTATTTATGGTGATTTATCAGGATGACCTGACAACATATTCCAAGGAAGTAAAGGATCATTGTGATCATCTTGAAAAAGTGTTTATTAAAGCTTTTGAATATCATGTCTTTGAATCCTAAGAAATGCTAGTTTGCAATCACAGAAGGAAATTTGTTGGGGCATATTGTATCAAAGGAAGGAGTAAGGATTGACCCAAAGAGGATAGAAGTGATCCAAAAGGTCCTTTCCCCAAGGAATGTCAAAGGAATGCAGTCTTTCTTAGGAAAGATTAATTTTTTTAGAAGGTTCATTATTAATTTTGCAAAAATTGTGAAACCTATAATAATTTTTTTGAAGAAGGATGCTAAGTTTGAATGGGACGAGGAGGCACAATCTACCTTTGATAAAATAAAAAAAGCAATTCAGGAAGCCCCTGTCTTGAGTTCTCCTTATTATAGTAAAGCATTTTCACTTTTCTCTTTTGCATCTTTTCATACAATAGTTGTTGTATTATTGCAAAAGGATGAGGAAGGACATGAACATCCTATTGCATTTTTTAGCAAGTCACTCCAAGATGCAGAATTAAGTTATGAGGTGATGGAGAAACAAGCATATGCATTAGTAAAGGTTGTCAAGTCATTCAAGCCTTATCTGGTCTGTTCAAAAGTGATAGCATATGTGCCTCATGCAATGATTAAGGACATTCTTACCCAGTCAGAAGTTACTAGGAAAAGATGCAAATGGACAAATAGGGTTCAAGAGTTCAATCTATAAATCCATATCAAAAAACTAGTAAGAGGATTAGGCTTAGCAAATCTCACGATTGAGGAGAATATGGATTTGGTGCAAAGTCTACCTCAGTGAATCCATTTGCTTCCAGACGTAAAGATACTACTCCGGTCATCAGGAATTTGTTCATAGAAGAATTGGTCTCTTCCAGCAAAGTTACTAGGGCAAAGTCTTGGATAGAGAACACTCTAGAATGCAAGAGGAAGAGGATAGAAGAAGGAGCTCCTAGCAAGGATACTCTTTCACGGGCCTTACAATCTAGTACCACCGTGAGCAAGGTGAAGAAAGCAAAGACATTGTGTCCATTAGGCCAAGACCCAAAAGTAGGGCACTTCACTGTGGAAGTAGCAAAGCCCACAAAGGATGGCAGGTTTGAAGATTTAACTGCTTCTGACTTTGCGATGCATTCATTTGATATGGGGCTAGCTTGTCATGATACTAAGGTGGATTGGTGGAAATCCACTAATATTGTAATTGAAGAAGAGCTTGAGGAGCTCAAGACTTCTAAAGTCCAACTTAAAGCAGAAGTCGTTGAACTAACTAACTTTATCAGGCAGTTAGTTACTCCAGTTACAAGCATTCATAGTGCCCAAACCACTTTCGACCCCAATGCTGTAGAAAATCAAACCATCATAGCCAAGTTTCAAGAAGACAAACATTTTGGGTAGATTGGTAAAAAATGGATTGAGAGGCTCAAATCTGAAGGGCTGGTAGTTATTGAGCAGCTGGGTGATACTCTCCTAAAGTTGGAGAAGGAGAGAAACAACATTGACAAGAATTTGCAGAATCTCACATCGGAAAGAGTGAAGTGTCAAGAATGCATAGTGATGTTGCATGTAGTAGTTAAAATGAAGACTAAGGAGGCAATAAAGGCCAAGATATTGCAGAAAGGAGATAAGCCTTTGATTGAATGGCTTCAAAGCCTGGAATTTAAGACTGAGATGATCATCCAAGCCGAAGGAGGGTTGCAATAGACAGATGTCAAAATCAAAGAGGAACAGAACAAAGATTTTAAACTCCTTCAGGGTCTTCACATGGATTCATAGACAAGTGGTCAAGGAAAAGAAATGATTGGAGTGACTAACATGCATAATTCTTTCTCTAATTATGTAGACAAATTGGCAGAACAGTCTTCCTCTCACTTGGATAAGGTGTCGAAACTCCAACAGTTGAGTGGATGCATCTATAAAGCCATGGAAGAGCTGAAAGATCGGGTAGATCCGGTTAAGAGCCTGGCCAAAGATCATTCCCGATGGCTCATAAGATATACCAATCTCTATATCAATCAACAAAAAGAGCTTATTCTGATCATCATAGTTGTCTCCGCCTATAGGGAGAAAATAGATAAGGGGAAGAAAACGAAAGCATAAATATATTCCATCTTATACTAAATTTTGATAGAGCTTGTAATGGATAAACGTTTGTTTATCATTTCTGGTTAGGGAAGTTGAACCGTTTTGGTTATCCCTTTTTGTAACGGTCAAACTCTAAAGATCTATATGTACTATTTTGAAAATCAATACAAAGGTCGGCTAAATTTTGGTGTGAAGAACTTCATTTTTGCTGAGTCAAATTTGTTTATGTCTGAATGCCAATGTTTTAATTGTTCCATTGCATTTATCTTTCTGTGAATTTGAATGTTTCATTAAATTGGATTTATAGTTCAATATTAAATTGAGGTTTTGTATTATGATTTGATACAGTTAATTGAGGGGAAATCTAGGTGTCACCCATAGATTATGAGAAATATTCTTATGAAGTAGATCGGTTCATCATCATTATGTTATCATTAATATTTTAGTTTCATATTTGCATCTTCATTATCAGTCCCTGCATTACCAATCTTGAGATCTTATATGATTTATAAAGACTTAAAATTGGCTAGATAGAAAGTTAAACCTATTTTCCTGAACTAGTTCCTGTCTAGGCCTAGTTCGGATTACCTCTTTTGTTCTCAAGTTAAGAACAAACCCCCATTAAATTAAGAAAGAAAAAAATTCATTGAAGATTAATCACTTAAGGGAGTTGTACCTTTAAATTCAGAGGGAAATTAGTTATTCAGTTACATTTCCCAACTGTTGTATTCGATTGTTTCTTTAATATTTGGGTATTTTAGAGTTAAAGTGAAAAAGAACAATTTGTTTACCAACATTCTTATATTTTCAAGTTGACCTTTTTCGCTCCTTTATGCACTGGTTCTTTTATTTCTTTTGAGTCTCTAAGTCTCGCAAAGGATGGTGGTTAACTCTTTTTGTTCAACGATTTAGCAAAGCAGTTATCTCCAGGTCTCCTGAGAATTGGCAGTTAGTCCCTGACATTCAACGATTCAGAGAAAGGCAGTTTCAAGGTTATCTCTAAATCTTGAAAAGATCACAGTCAATTTTATAACATCTGGAGATCGAGCGATAAATTTAAAGAATTAACAAATGATGTTAATCGCTAAATCTCATAAAGAAATGGTTGTCTTTTAAAATATGGAGATTAAGCATAGACCGTCAATGATATCAAGGATCAAAGGCTATCACTTGATCTCGTGATTTAAGGAAAGTTAACTCAAGTATTCAGTGATTGGGAGAAATATTTTATCTTTGAATCTCATAAAGAGACCATGGTTAAAGCTAACATTCAGAGATCACGATAATTATGTTGGTTGTTGAATCTCAAAACATGAACCGAGTTCAGTTAAAACTTGTGAGATTAAGTGATGACCGTTGATTACATTGTAGATGTGTGGCTATAGTTGAATCTCCAAATAAATCAAGCCAAGCATAAAGAATTCAGCGATCATGAGATACAAGACTGAGTTTTGATCATATGTTGACATGTGTTCCAAAGGTTAGCAAGATGGGTGGCTAGCATTGAGTCTCAGAAAAGAACCAAGGGTTAAGAAAGTGTTCAGCTCTATCTCCAAATCTCAAGACTAGATCATGGTTAAGACTCTTATTTGGAGATCACGAGATGTGCTTTTATCTCTGAATCTTGAAACAGGCTTGGGGTTAAGCAAAGTGTTTCGAGATCTAGCGAGGATGGTTGATCTTTTCTCAGATGTGTGGTTGGCGCTGAATCTTAGAATTGAATTAGAGTTAAGTCAAGTTTTCAGGGACTTAGCGATTTGCCTTATCTCTCAATCTCAGAATGGAACCTCAATTAAGAAAAATCTAATGAGATTAAATGTGGATCGTTGATGCAGTGAAAGAGACTCAGAGATTACCTTTATCTCTGAATCTCAAGATTGAACTTGGGTCGAACAAAGTTAAGTTAAGTTAAGTTAAGTTACATACAATGATTCAGAGCTGCCTCTTATCGCTAAATCTCTAGACCATACCTAAGTTAAGTCATCTCATTTGGAGGTTACAAGATTAGTTTGGTTGTTGAATCTCCAATTTGGACCCGTGTCAAGCAAATAATGCTAAAATTAAACATGAATCATCGATCAAGACTCGAATGAGTGGTGTGTGCTAAGTCTCTCAATTTAATCAAAAGGGCATGAAATATTACGAGATTAGGATACAAATGTTGTTTCAAAGTTATCTCTGGGTCGTGTAATCCTAAAAATTAGTAAATAAGCATTCAAGGATTAGGAGATGGCTAAATCGCCAATTCTCAGGAGATGACGGTGGTTGTCCTAAAATTTCAGAGATTGGGAGAAGACAATTAAAGTTAGTAAGGAAACGCTTTGTCGATGAGTCTTGTGATCTTGGTGGTCAAGAAGGAAAAGATATGAGATCTAGAGATAGTTTTGTTGACCAATCTCGGAACTTAACTGTGGTCAGTACAAATATTCGAAGATGAAGAGATTGCTCTATCGTCAAGTCTCGCAAAGAAATTAGGGTTAGAGCTTCCATTCAGAGATCATGAGATATGTGTCATTCATTCAATCTCGTGATAATCCTTAAAGTTAGTCAAGTGTTCAACGACTAAGAGGGAAGCCTTATCTTTGAATCTCCAAGTAAACCATAGTCAAGAAGAGCATAATGAGATTCTAAGAAACTTGTTGTCGCACCATTTCTAGGAAATGAAGTGAATTACCAAGGTTGAGGAAAAATAGGAAATCCTGACAAGGTACAGTACTTTGTTGAGCTGTGAAAAGAAAGAATTTTAAGGAAATCAACTTTTGTCTAGGGTTTTTTAACAATTTCTAAGGTTTTGAAAGTAAAAATTAATGATGGCCTTTTCCAACTCTCTTTTCAAATTAAATTAATGATGGCCTTTTCCAGCACAGAGTTAAACTTGATACATGCAGAATGAATGTTGAGGTGATTGAACAATGACATTTTGAGATCTCAACTCGATTGTTGCATTAATTACTTAATGATATATAGCCTCAACACTTATATCTTTTGCTTATCAAAATTTTTCAGAAAATACTATCGGAAAGAAGGATCAAATAGGCCTAGTTTCCTTAAATAGAGATTCTTTCATGAAAGCCTTTGGTATCTATTATTCCTCATCCACAAAAATTGATTTGAGAAAAGAACGAGAGAGGTATAAGAAGGAAAGCAACCTAGTCAAGAGTTTAATCCTCAATTTCATGCCTAGAACGGGGAACTATGTAGCCCCATTACCCGATCGTACGAATGCACCTGTTGAGTTCAAGGACTTGCATTTCTACATGAAGTACTTAGCATATGGTTTGTGCAGAGTGTTAAGGTTGGATGGAGATGTTGAGAGAATGCCTACAGATCTATTAATGATCATCTTAGACATACATAACTCCCATGTAAATACTGATTATGATTATATTCAGTATGTCATTGACTAGATGCATCAGGGTCTCTTGAGTATTCAGAAGGGCAAGCAACCCCATTTTATGCATTACTCTTTTTTGATGCACTTAATCCTTTTCCATAATGTTAATGATATGGACACTCAAATATTGAGATCGAGGACACACATTAATGGCCAATTGAATCCTGTGTAATTTTGGATTAGGGTTTGGAATTATACTTCAAATGAACATGAGTTTTGTGGTTTTCAGAACTGGATAGTGTACCCAATTTTGGTTTTTCCTGGTATGAATATAACTAGGTTATCTATCAAGGTGTTAAGGCTTCTAAGGCCTTGTCAATATGTTGATAAATGGCCTCAAGATCATAATTGGGGTGATTTCTATCTAAAAAGGACCTTCACATTGATCAGGGTATATGGATGTCCTTAGCCCCCACATGTGCTTCCAAAATATGTTCCTCCAAGGGTTGCACGGATAGAATTCATTTGGCAACTGATATGGATAGACAAGGAGCATTTGGCTCCTCATATGAAGGGTACTTTCACACCAAGACAGTTCAAGATCTATGATTTTCTTTTGGGAAGAAGGTTTTGGAAGAAATTAACAAGTGGTTGAGTCAATATAAGATGGGTATTGCCCAATATAGATATGTAGACCCTGAGGATTTCATAAAAAGTGCCAAGAAATTATTGACTCCCAAGTGTTACCAACATCAGAGAGCATGAAGGGTGTGATGAGGAAGACATCATCAGAAATGTTCTTGATGAACAAGAAGTTGAGCATACAGTGGGAAAATACTGGGACTTGATGGACTTAGAAAAACAATTGAAAAAGGCATGGATTGCATTTGGAGGATACTTCCCAGGATTGCCTTAAATGACTAGGATTACCTAAGTTATTGACATGTCTGACACTTTATACAATCAATTGCAAATTTAGTTGGAGGAAAAGCAAAAGGTACCTGAAGAATAATCATCCTCTAAGTATGAAGAAGATAGTGAGGGGGCTCATGAGTAGCATAGCCCTCCTCAGATAACCGAGCCACCTGGCTTTGAGCATAGCTCAGAGGCTCCTGACACAATGGAAACAAGTGAGCCTCCTCAAAAGAAAGAGAGAACGGAACAAGGAGGACCCTCTAAGATAAAGGAACATGAAAAGAAAAAAGATAGAATAGTTGCTCTGGTAACTGGTGATCGACATTACCATCACCAATTGAGAAAGAGCATTAGAGAGGGAAAGAAGAAGGAGACTCACGAGGAGGTTGAATTGCCTCTCCGATTATGCAAAGATTAAAGGGAGTTGTATCAAGAAGAATTGTTGAGTGATGATGCCTTCATCAAGAGTGAGGATTTCAAGAATTTTCTCATTTGGAGAAAACAACAAGAGATTGTCAGTCAACTAGAAATTACAGAGGGTGCCACACTTGGAGATGAAGCCTTGCAGGCTCTGAAGGCCTATGATCCTAGCTTTGAAACTATAACAGTGGAGGAGGCTACACAATTGGTAAAGTCAAGTGGGATGTTGCTTATACCAGGATGGGACTTAGCCTCAGCATTTATCATAGATCAAATAAGGAGGCAGCCAGAGGCTCAATTATCCTCTGAAACTCAGATAGGGCATATGATTAGAGGGTGTGGCTATGAATATGTATCTCAAACTCTTTCCATGTGATCTTTAGCCCCAAGGACACAAAAGCCATCTTTGATTAATGTGGAAGAGAAGATGGATGGGGACAAGATTATATGGGCAGTACAAAACACATCAGATTTAAAAATCTCTGAAGCTGTCACCCATTTTTCCCGTTTAAATGAAGCCAAAATAGAGTAGCTATCACAAAGATATGGGAGGCTTTTTGATGAAACAATTGCCTTGGCCAAAGATAGGGAGAAAGGCCTGATGAAAATCTGGGTATTAGAGGAGAAATTGGAGGATCTAAAGGAAAATTTGGAAGAAGCATCCAAGGCTCTTCCTCCTCCTATTCAAGAGGTTGAAATTATTCATCTTGTTGTCACTGAAGAAAATGTTAGGGCAACTAAGACATTTGACAAGGATAGGAATGAGGTTTCTCTTTTTGCCTTGTTGAATATTTTGCAACATAGAGTTAATGTTATAAAAGGCAAGTTGGATGCAGTACACAATGCCTACAACAAGTTTCCTGATATTGAAAAGGATGTGAAAAATTCAATAGCAACACTGGACCCATTGTTCAGTGTAGGGTCTTGCAGGGACTCTTTGTTTGAAAGGTTAGAAGCATTGCAATGACATATGTCAGATCTTCTTGAGCCAGTTAACCAGGTTGGAGACATGATTGAACAGATTGGTACATCCTTGTCCTTTGTCAAAGGAAAGGCAAATCAGGTACAATCAAAGTTAAATATGTTTGGTCCTGACTTCAACAAATTCATCCCTCCTATCATATCAGAAATACAAATGATGAAGTGAAAGGTGTTGAGGAGTGGAGAGGTGAATTTGATACATTGTTGTCAGAGAAGGAACCTTTCCTCATAGAGTAAAATATTTTAGATATGGATAAGTATAACAAAGCCCTAGATGGTATATTTAAAGTTGATACAGAGTTTGTCAAGTTTGTGGTAGATACAAGGTCTATCACGGATGCCAAGTGGGAGAGACAACTGAAGAAATTGGACGGCATCAAAATTTTTGACTGGCCAATGGAAGAGGAGGTTGCATTGTGGGACAAAAGTACCAAGCCAAAGAAGAAAAAGAAGGCATCAATAGACTTGGAGGCAATATATGAAGAGTGAATGACACTTCACACCTGATCAATGAGCACGGGGAGGGTAATTATCACAAAGAATAGTGTATGTTAGCCTTTTAGGCGGTCACTATTTCTCATAACTTTTAGAAGTTACCTTGAATATTTGTGGACAAAGGTGCCAACTATTAAATATTCAAAATGATTGCAAAGAGCTACTCAAGTTTCCCTCCTCCACCGATGAAGATGATTGCAACTGATTTTGTCTTTTAGTGTTTTTTTCTTTTCCTAGCCATCTGAAGCTTGTTACATCCCGTTACTTCCAGGATTCCAAGATGGCTAGTGTGTAATATAAATAAGAAGTCTGTTGTAATTGAAAAGAATGGTGAATTCACAACTGCAAAGCAATTTTTTGATTTTAGTCTGGTTTTAGAGTTTTTATTCACTTTGAATGTATTGAAATAGGGAAACTTTAATGAAAATACAATGGGATTCCTTTTGCATATTTATGATGTCTTCATGTGTTTGTTTTTGAATTCTTGTGTATTGAATTTGTAAGGCAAGTTTTAATACATTGTTTACAAGGTGAATTGTGGGATTGTTCTTAAGTTTCTTTCAAGGGAAGGGTAATTCTTAAGGGTGGTTTTAGGGGATTCAAGATTTTCATGAGAATTTGATGTCTGGGTATGGGAATGAGAAAATGATTTGTAAGGCATTTCATTTGGGTTCTAGGTGTGTTGTCATTAAAAGATTTATGTGAATATATGTTCATTTGACTCTTTGCCCCGAATTAGGCATTGGTCTGTACTTGATAAAAAGTTATCATCATCAATCCTTAAATTTCTAAATAATCTTTTAGTTTCTGTTGAAGAGAAAAGATGTTTATGACTTGTGTTGACAAATACAGGTATTTTTGTTGATTCCGTGGAGAAGTGAATCCTTTAGGTATACCCACCTGAGCTTGAAGCTCGAAGCAAAGAAAGATGAGAATCCTTACTGCATTAGTATTTTTTATTGTCAAGTGCATCTTTTAGTTTGTAAAGTTTTGCTAAGATTAGTTGTTAACATCTGCAAGATTTGTTATCAACATCTGTAGTAAAAGGCATTAGCAAATAAGTGTGAAGTACTAATCCACTGTAAGATTTACTGTGAAGTAGTAAGTCATAAGAGGTATAGCCGCTTGAGCCTGTGGAGCTCGAAGTGAAGGAGCATTTGATCCTCATTCTAAGGGTATTCTGATTTCGACTGGCAAGAAGTTCTGTTGATCGTAAAAGTACTACAAGGTTTCAGTCTTGGATCAGCTATGATATCCTAGTTCAGCAGGAAATAGTCAGTAGCTGCTCAAAGATCCCCTGAAACTGAATACATGATTGCTTCCATGGGAGCTCGTGAAGCAATGTGGCTGAGGAAGTTACTAGTTAGACTATTTGGGAAGCCCCTGAATCCCATGGTGATTCACTGTGATAATCAAAGTTGCATCAAACTTTCAATAAATCCAATTTTTCATAATCGGTCCAAGCATATAGAAATCCCTTACCATTACATAAGAGATATGGTAGACAAAGATGTTATCAAATTGGTTTACATCAGCACTGAAGAGAAAAGTGCCGACATTTTCACCAAACCCCTTGCAAAGTTGAAATTGGAGTACTTCATAGGTAAACTTGGTATGACTAAATTGTAATTGAAATTTCTGAGATTGAATCTCAGTTATATGTAATTTGATATATTCATGAATATTTTAATGTAAAATATATTGCAATATTGCATTTGTGTGTTATGTCATGAAAGGAGAAGATCTTTCATGTGATATATGTGTAAGGTCGCTATTGTAAGGTGACAACCTCAACAATAGTCTGACCTGTTATCATGATAGACTACATTAACTTGTCCCGGAATGTGTCAAAATTCATGATAACTAATGTATCAAGGTTGACTACATTAAGTTGTTGTCTCAAAATTCATGATAACTAATGTATCAAGGTTGACTACATTAAGTTGTTGCCCTAGAATGTGTCGGATATCTTGATACTGAATTTGTTGTGTTATCACTATGTTGTCCTGAATTGTGTCAGAGATTGTGATAACAAACGTATCATGATTGACTCCATTAAATTGTTGTCCCGAAATGTGTCAGAGGTCATGATAACTTATGTATCAAGATGGACTATATGTGTTTGAGATTGTGATACATGTGATATTGGAGACTTTATTGTCATCCTAAAATCAAGGTTGTTATCTAATAGACTTCATTTAGTTGTTGTCCCGGAATGTCGGAGATCAAATAACTTATATCTCTGTGAGATGTAATATATTCTATTTGTAAGCATTACAGAGTGGTCGTAAATGCACATACTCTAAGAATACTCCTAATATGTTGTTCAATCCTCTCTTGCTAAGAGGGAGTCTTAAGGAAGTAGCTTCGTTTAGATTGAAGAAAACAATATATTAGAGATATTTGATCTATGTATATATATATGCTAGTATGAAATTTGATATATATATATATATACCGCCTATGACAGAGTGATTATCTCCCTTATACAACTCACCTGATGATCGGGTATTGCCAATATAAGTCGTATTGAGACATGAGTAAAGGGCATGTTCGATAATGAAATATAGTAGATTATATTGCTCAGCCCGATAGATATTATCGTGAAACAGTGGAACAAATGTAACAATAATAAGTATTAGTTAGTTACCTGGGATAGATACAAATATATATATGTTTCCAATGGTTACATCCACGTAGAGTCATGACTTTACGTGGCATGAGCCACGTAGGAGTCATGCCTCTACGTGGATGTAACCATTGGAAACATATATATTTGTATCTATCTATGCTTGTTGGGATCGATATCAACTAGCACTTGCACCCAAAAGGAGGTGCAAGGATACGCCGATACGTTTTTTTATTTATTTGAAAGTATAAATGAATATTTATATAATATAAGGAAGTGTATAAAAGTGACGATCTACAAACATTTAGCATTGTAGAAGGAAGTCTTGTACATAGTAACATCCATTTTGGATGAAGTAAAATTACAATAGTGTCCTATTGTATTTTTGTAGGTCATCCTAATAAAACGTAGCATTGAAATGCATGGAAACACAAAAAAAAATGTTGTATTTTTAAATATAAATATGTTTTGGTTCCTCTTCTTGACTAGCAAGTGTGAACCTATATAAGATAAAATGCTATAATTGACAAGGAACAAAAAATGCAGACCATCTATAAAGATGTAACCATGAGCATGTACCAATTTGTAGGCATCCTTTCCACAACATTCACAGCTCGAATAAGCAATACAAAAATAACAACATGAACGTACATTAACAAATTATATATGTATTTACCAAAAGCATCTACATATTATACCTAAGAGCATTTACATATCATATCTTGGATACTAAAACTATTTTTATTGTCTTTCTTTTGCACTTTTCATAGAACGCAAGAATTGAGATTACAGTTTTTTGCAACCAAAAATTTATGTACAAGCAACAATATTGTCCACCATCATATTTATAATGCATTTTCTCAAAATTATATATTGTTCCAAAATTTAAAATTTAAATGCTTGTAATAATATGATCCCTCGTATTTCAATTGTAAAGCGAGAATAATCTCACATTTTCTAAGCTAGATAAAAAGCCTACAAATTTATGTTTTGTATCAATTGATTGATATGAAGCAGTAAGGGTAGACTTAAAATCCTTCATGTAGTAGTTTGATAAACACTTCCCAAAAGTTATTCCATGTCCTCTGTAAATATTTTTTTGTATGAAGTATCTTCAAGAACAAACATGATTTTTTTAGGGAAAAAAGTAGCTAATTAAGTCTTTGAGAAATTACAATTGAATGTGAATAGAGAATATGAAATTCATGCATGAAAGGAACCTTCTCCCTCTTGTTATTCATTTGGAATATATACAATCAACACTGATCCACAGTTGTACTCAATCCATGGTTGTACTTCGACCCCACATAAAGGAACACAAAGTAATGATTTTTTTTAATTGAATCATTTCATCAATATGATTATTTGTGTTTTGTTTACACATTAATTACATATGTATTGTTGGGTTTCAAATATAAAGGAAGTGTCTTTGTCCATCTTAAATATATTTTGAGATTATTACTTTATCATAAACTTCATTTATAAGTGAAAAGAGTGAAAATTTTATATTAAATCTACATTCAATAATATATTTATAT
>MU224939.1:104230-121537 GCA_018584345.1 Thuja plicata | reverse complement strand
TCTCTATTCAATAATTATTAAATAAATTATTTATAATCATTAGAATTGAATTTTTAAATGCATTATTTATTAAATACATGATGTAAATTAACTTAGCAAATAATAGGTAAATCACACATAATATATCTTAATAAATTATTACACAATATAAACATATTATAATATGAATATTTAATTAAATATTAAAAAATACTTATATCAAGTTTGTAAAAAACAATATATTATATTAATATTATTTTTAATTAAAGATATTCACTTACTGTAATTGATGTTATGGAAGGATTTTTATAAATAGATTTCTATTTTTTTACTATAGATTTACTTTTCATTATCATTATGAGTGTCACCCATAAATTTAACACAAGTTGTTGGAATGTGCAATATATAATATTGGGTTAGCAAGTAAAATAAACTCAATAACTCTTCGTGAGATTTCCTTAAGAAACAAGAGGCTTCTTAAACCACATTATTGTTGCAATTAATGAAGACAGATGTGAATCTTTTTTTTTAAAATAGTGCTTATATGTGAATGTAAAAAGTACTGTTGAGTACTGGAATTGCACCCTCCTCGGTCTCTTGCTTTGAAAGCTAGACTTGAGGATTCCAAGACAACATGGAAACACTCCTAGATGGTGGGATTTCCTATTGGATGGAGTGAATCTCAGGATTCTAGGCCGGTTCCTTCTTGATAAATCACCTTTATAAACCTTGAACCAAAAGGGGAAAATTGGATGAAGAAAAGGGAGAAGAGATGGAGAAGGGAAAAACTTAAACAATTTACTCTATTATTTGATACACCAAGGGTGATGCAAAGGCAATACAACGCCAATCACAAATAAGCTCTTGAAAGAAGATTAATAGAGGCAAATGACACAAATTTGATGATTGGACAACTCATGTATCAGTGTTTCATAAGTAGGGTTCAGAGTTTCTTTGAAGTATAGGCTAGGAGGATGAGAAAATCTTCACACTTAACCAGATAAGGGAGAAACTCAAAGAAACCACAACTTATAACCTACATAAGGAGAAATTCTATCCATTCAAAAATGCTAACAGAGACATGAACTTGTATGATTCACAGGATAATATATTACAAGTAGATATCAGATCCAAAATTGCATACAATGAAGCAAATTCAAAGAGGGTCTGAAAAAAAACTATGATTTTTATTCAATGCTCAAAAGGAAGCACTATCATACCATTACAATTGGCTCCACAACCTTCAAGAAAATCAGAGGATCCAAATCACTTCTGCTATTCTTTCTCCAGATGTGGGAACCCTTAACTTCTAAACTAAACCTTCTATTTAAAGGAAAACATACTCTAATTCCAAAGATTTACATCAGATTAACTCTACATGAACTCTCTGATTCACCGAGGGATGAAGAGTTTGAACTATAGAAGGAAGAAGGACTAAGGATTTCATTTATATCTCTGGCGCAAAAATCATGGAAAACATTATTTCCACCTCTGTCTTTGATGGCGACTAATCAACATATCTTTATGAAATGACATTGAATTGATGTTATTGCATTTTATCCTAGCCTTTAACTCTTGTGTTTAGTCCCATGTGACTGGCATGCAAAAAGGAGGGTGTGATCTTCACTGGACTGTATTTGAAACGTCAGTCGACCCCTTGCATGCAAGTAGAATAGACTTTGCCACCTTTTCCGTCGTTTGGAAAAAGTCTAACGACCTCTTTGACTTTAGTCATCCACCCTTTTGCAACAATGTGGCAGTCTTTCCTCTATGTTTAGGTCGACTATATACTTTATGACTATCACATTGATCCTTGTTTCTACATGTCTTTATCTGATTCGGCCCATGGGACCTTGTATCTTTTTCACTAGTGCTTTAACTCTTACCTCGGCCTGGACATGCGTCAACATCCCATGATCCAGTGGCTTTTATCTCCCTAGCTACTTTCTTGATGGGATCACAAATGCCATTGGATATATATTTTCTTTACCTCTCTCTAGATGCCTTCCCATCCAACCCCACCTTGCTACGTGTCGCTCTATCATTATCCCATGATCCTTGTCATCTTCTTGGTGTCAGATCACGGGATTACAATATCCTGCCATCTATCATGTTGGCCCACTTCATTCTTCTATGCTACATGTCACTCCCTTATTATCCCGCGGTGTTTTTCTCTCACCTGTGTCAGACTGCGGGATCACAAGCTTGTGACACCCATCTCACTAGCCCCACTCTTTATTTCTCATTCTTAGATACACTACCTGGACACATGGCACCTTATCGTTATCTCGCTCTGCGTCTCTCTCTTCTTCTAACAAAGCGCGGGATCATGACCTTCCACAACCTGTCCATCAGGGTCCACTCTTTATCTTAATAAAAAAATTGAATTAAGAATAAGTTTTACAATCTATTTTACAATTTAAAAATTGTGTTTATTTTATAGGAATATATATTTTTTCTTTGGTTAAGAATTTAAAATTTGAAATCTATACTTTTATGCTTAATTTGCTTGATTTGTTTTAGTTTCTATGTTTTTTATATGGGCTAGATGAACTCTATTTATAACTGCTTTGTTAGAGTTGTTAATATGTGACAAGGGAATGTGTTATATTAAATCAAACCTACAAAAAAGTGTATGAATGATACAAAACAACTACTATTAGTCATGTATATATTTCTACAATGTTTGTGTAAACCTAGATTTCTTTTAATGTAGCAATTGCAATGTACAAATACAAATGGTTCTTTAATTTTTTAAAATGATTAGAAGATTTCTTTAATGCTTAAAGGAATGTATTTAACAATGCTCACCAGCTAGAAATACAAAGTTTAAAATGTTGTGTAGGAGTCGACACTAAAAAATAGACACACAGTCTGTCAAAACTTTCAAAGGCTTATATGCTCATGTTGTCTTGAGAAATTATGCCATAAATGACAACATTCTAATAGTAATTTCCTCCTTTTTATTGATTTTTTTTTTTTTAGAATAGTTTGTTCTCTTTGGCTGAGAGCCAAGGACTGAGAGGCATCCATTCCGCCAAATTCGCCCGGGGCACAATCCCGGCCTCATCCCTTATCAGATGTCTTCACAATATTTGAACCCTGGTGGGCTCAATGAGAACCATTGAACTTCACCAGTCAACCAATTCACATTTGACACTTTTGTATTGAATTTAAAATTTAAGATTTAAATGAGTTTTCTTCCATTTCTATACCCACACATGGTAGGTGGTAGATGCATATACCTTCTTTGATATAGGCTAGAAATTACATTGATTTTAATAAATTTTGTCGTAATTTATTTTTTTAAATATTCAAAATATAGCCATTGAACATGAAAAAATCTACAATTTCTTGTTTTTCTATTTTTATTAAAAATCCAATTGTTAACATCATTGAAGAACAAATAGTATAGTTATATTTATTTTTTATTTTTATTTTTATTCAAAAATTAAAAAAATTAAATAATTTTGTTAGCATCATAATACGCTATCCCAATGATTATCACACTATTGAACCGCCTCCGGGCAATAACATTGTCTCGCAATTCCACATACCACTTCCCCTAATGCCCCCAGAAAACTTGCCCGCAATTTGAACTTCTCAAAGCAAAAACCCTAACCACGGAGACCAATATCAATAATAATAACAAAACAATGCTATCAAAATGCAAAACACCCCAAGCCTAAGCCCACTTTCGGGGGCAGAGCTAATTTTTTACCAGAAAAATAACGGTGACTCATGAATAAAAACCTCAGAGAAGAAGAAAAACCAGAACATAAACGAAACAAAAATACCTGTGGCGCAAGATCTAAGGGGCGGGGTGAATACACAATGTATAAATGTTTACTATCTCTGGTGGATCTGGAAGCTGCGGCAGCCCCAAAATGATAAGGGAAGGATCAGATCAGATCCGATACAAATGGTCAGCGTATGCAGGTTAAGCGTTTGGAGCAACCGACCCAGAAAAGGGGGAAAAAAAACGAAAACGATTCTATAAATCGCCTGCGTATTTTATGTTATTATTTTGAGCTTGCATCGTTTCATTCCCACCTCTTTCTTCTTCTTATTCTCACCTAACAATTTTACCATACCAAAGATTGGTTGCCATATAATCTCCGGATATTCTCTGTGTATTGCTCTGTGGCCTGGTTTTTGACAGAAAGCCCAACACTTATTAAATATCATCAATATTTTGTATTTAAAATAATTGATTTTCCATTACGAGGCATTCGGTCGTTTCGTTTACTCTGACAAAAGACAAGACAGTGTGTACGTTTCCGGCGTGAGTCAAATTCCGGTTGCAAGCAACCCCACAAGAGAAGCCTATCGGCTAATAACAGAGGCAATAACGATACCACAGCAAGCATTTATCAGTAACAATAAAGAAGAACATATTAAGACTGAGATAAAGTCTGAAAACAATAATCATCATTTAGTCTGGAAGTACTCTGAAATTAAAGACTATTATTTTCCCTATCACTGATCCATATTCCTTAACAGATACAAAATGAACGCTAAGGGCAAGTTCACGAAAGAATAAACATTTAAAACATCTAGTTGTTAAAATGCTCCGACATAAAAAGTCACAGAGATAGTTGTTTCAGTCGCAGTTTTCCAAGCTGATTGGGGATTTTACACATGTTCATGTTTTGGTGATCAAGAATATACCCACAAATCTAAATGATATTAAACTGGTTAGAATTGTGTCTACACAACTAAGTCACAGAGATGGGTGTTTCAGTCATGGTTTTCCCAAGCAAGGTGAAGACTACACATCCCTTCACTCATGTTCTGGTGGTCATCAGAATACACAGAACTAAACGATATTAACCAGGTTGCCATTTTTCTCTACACAAAAATATCCTTAACAAGGTAACGAGCACCTCCTGTGATGCTAAACATGCTCACAAAAATAAATATGGATCCATGCCCTATATAAGATGCTTTTGTAAAATAAAGACCATGAAATCGACAGAAGAAGCAAGAAATCACAATTTTTTTCTGTCATGAGACACTTATTTGATATCCATACGCTTAATATTAAGCTTTCTTATAAAACCCATTTAGAGCTATTTTTATGGTTGTAATGACGTCCTTATTGAATCCTTGAGAACTTATGGCACATGAAATCGACAGAAGATGCAAGAAATTACAATTTTTTTCTGTCATGAGACACTTATTTGATATCCATACGCTTAATATTAAGCTTTCTTATAAAACTCATTTAGAGCTATTTTTATGGTTGTAATGACGTCCTTATTGAATCCTTGAGAACTTATGGCACATGATTTGAAATATAATGGAGGACATTATAATTTGAAATTTCTGGAGTAATGCCTGGGACCCGTACAAGTGCCCATAACCAAAAATTTGGCTCGCAGAAATGAAAGAACAAAATATAAATCAATCAGTTGTATATTCCACATTAGCACGAAAATACAATATAGTATGTCTAGGATAGAAAATTGTTTATACTGTTTTCTGCTCTGTAGTAGCAAGAAAGAATAGATCTTACAAGCTTCACCTTCAATTCAGCTACTAAATACTGAAAATAGTGTTAATTGCTTTGGGTATGGGCAACCAAATAAAGCCACAATACCTGTTGCAATGACAATTAAAGAAATTGTCCAAAAGCGTATCATACAATATCCTAAATTAAGAATAAGCTTTTATGGCCAAAATAAGATACAAAGAGAATGTATTTATAGAGGATGGACTAGACTTTACACACCAAACAGCAAGGATAATGCCATAAATATAACTTGATTTTAATTTTTTCGCTCAGATTTCATTAGTATAATTTAATCAGAGAATTGGCAGTTCCTTTAGTCTCAAAATGAGAGTGAATTCTTTCCCTGTTGTTTTGAGACCAGTAATTTCAAATTCCTAGCTTTAAGATCCTTCAGAAGAGCTGCAACTTGGAATAGAACTCTGAAGTTCTTCAGGCCCTTTGTCATCCGTGGGAACTGTTTCTTTAACTCTAATAGATTTTACTGGACGCACATTTGATGGATTTACTCTCATCTCTGTTCCCTTTATATTTCTGACTATTACCAGATTTCTTCAATTTTATTGACTTAGTACTGAAGCCTTTCTTTGTTGGTGAAGAAACATACAGGAGCCGAGACATGACATATGTAAGAAGCTCCTCCTTGTAGGCAAAAACGAAATCAAGATGAGCATAGTCAAACTCTCCATATGACACTTTGACTCCAGCATCTTTCATCATCTTGTAATGCTTCATCACCATGGAACGAGGTATGAGTTTATCTTTCAGGCCAGCAACCACATCAACAGGAATATCAATAACACCATAATTTGCCGCAAGGTCCAATGGATGAGGCATTCCATAAGCCTCCATATTTGCAGATGAACTTCCAAAGTCGTACATCTGAAATTTCTTTGCTTGTCTCATCTGTGCCAGGTGTACTGCAACATAATAGGAAACTCCTGGCATATCATTCATATTATAGTGTGATGTAGCTATCACCCCCACCCAATTTGAGCTATCCCCTCCAACAACATAACTGAATAGGGTTTGTACAAGCCCTCCAAGTGCAGGATAATTCTGAAAATCTCGAGCTAATTTGTTAAAAATCATACGGAAAAATTTAGTAGGTATGTAGAGTCCTGGAATAAAGGGAGCTAAAACTGGAGCAAAAGCAGGAAATATATATGAACAAACTTTTAAAATCAATGGTGCATCTTGATGGAATCCTGCTGGTGATAATAGAATTAATCTTGAAAGTCGGTGAGGCTGTCCTTTTAGGCGCTTTGTTACTACGTACATTGGCAATGCAGCTCCTCCCAGACTATGCGAAACAGCACAAATAGTATAAGGGAGGTCATCTCTTTTATTATAATGATCCAAGCCAATCTGCAAGTCACTTAGCTCAGACATCTTTATCTCGTGTATTTTTTCAATCATCGCAGGAATATCTTGAGTGCCATGTTCGTTGATTGAATACTTCCAGTACCTGCAAGATACAAATATTCATTTTATCCATTGAGCTATAAATAAATCCCCACAGACACTACAATGCCTTATAAAGTAGATCAAGAAAAATGCATAGCAAAAAGCCATGAGATTAGTATTATGCAATTAGAAAACTTCTTGTGCTAGGTCATCTTGATCTCAAGACATGTACAATATCAATGCAAACAAGAGTCCTTCTGACATAGTTTCCAAAAATCAAGAAAATGAGGCTCAAAGACAGGTTTATTTATGTTTGTGATGAATAAAACTGGTTAATGGCATTGAAAGAATGATCCCATTTTATTGCATGCAGGGACTACTCACAGGACATATCCAAACTTAGTCAATGAAGCAACAAAGAAACTGTTTATCCAATGCACCTAGATATATCACGTAGTAAGCTGAAAAAATCAAACGGTCCCTAACTGTTTCCATCAATTTATATAATATCTTACAAATCTTTCTTATAAATTATCTATATCTGAACCTGATGTTGCAGAGCTCTTCCACTTAAATCAAGGGATTCAACCAGTGAAAACTCTCCAAGAACTCTCTCACAACATATAAAACCAGTATGTCCTAGGTGTAAACACTGGTAACGAGCCTGGAGGAAAATCATACATAAGTTTATAAGCGATCTTCTCAACTATATGACTGATAGGATATAAGTTATATAATACATCTGCATATATCATTAGTTTGAAAGGGCCATTGATGTGAATGGTCAGTAGAGTCGTACTCTTAAATCCACCAATTACTTAACCTTCCCTAGTTCAGTGTACAGGTAGAAATAGATCCATAACCAACAAAGTTCGTCTGTCAACCAGCAGTTGTTACCATGGAGGAGGTAGAAAATAATGATACTGATGATGCAATACCATGTCAATCTTGTGCATGAAACCCTGGTACCCTGATTTCAACCCTTTTCTGAAATTTCAACTGCTGCTCCAATCTAGGTGCATCTTCCTAATCTTCCATTGCATTTCTGGGGTTCTTCTTGCTTGTCTTCTATCATTGGCAAATTTGTTTGTAGGCCTACATCTTCCAAATCTAAATCTTCTTTCACTGTCCAACCCTCCATGTTTGCTCAAATTTTGGTCGATATGGATCTTTCCAAACCTTTACCCACATAAATGGAAATCAAATCCAGAAAGGAGGTTTGAAAACAACAGATGATTATGAAAGAATTCCATTCAGATGCCGAAGGATTCCATTAGGGATAGTGCATCAAAGTGCAGCAAAATCTCTACTGATCCTACTCGGAGAGGCACTTGGTAGGTTGGAGCTAAACCCCATTCCCAACATATTTATCTAATTACTGAAGTTGTTCTCAACACTAATGTGGCTTCTGTGATGGAGGAACCTCTCATTGCCTTGGCACCAAAGTCTCCTGACAAGGTCTCTCCCTCCCCTACAAGTACTTCTGCAATTCAGCTCTCAATAAGGCCTCTTCCCCCATGGTGGACCCTTCACAATGCAATACGACTGTGGCTGACGATCTACAGAGGGAGGACACTAACCAGTGGGCAATGGTTGAGCGGAAAAAGAAATCTGCAGCAAATGAGAAATGTAAAATGACTTTGTGTTCACATGTTAAGACAGGTGTGCATGAATATTAGAAGCATGTGCTTTCCAGTTTTCTTCATCAAAGCTGTTTGAGTCCTGAAGTTGCCATTTTCTAGGCTTGCAATTCTCTTTATTGGTATGCCATGATCCTTTTTGGTTTTTGGAGCATGTGGCTATGTTAGCTTAGAAAGCAAATTAACAGTTGATGCTCAGCTCATTTTGGTTTTGTGTGCTGAAAGGTAGTGTATGTAGATGGATAGTGTCACCCATTTTGTTGGGTCTGGATGGCAGAATATCTTATGTATAATGATGTAAATCTTTTTGAGATATTATCAATACAATCTTTTGCAACCTCAGTTGCATTTTACAGATAGCGCCTAGGAGATAACACTGATATTTGAGAGTTGTCATTGTGCATGATGTCAAGAAGGTCAAGAGTTCTCATGTTTTGCCATTGTCAAAGGATTCCTTAAAATGTTTGAAGAATCACCAAGTAGAATATTTTTAATGTATATACTATAAATGCTTATGAAGTTCAAATACCCTAACATTTCATGTCATAATTTTTCTATATCCATTAAAATATGATGCATTGTGAGGGTTTCAATGTTCTTGGTGAGCTTAGTTTGCAGTTTTAGTAGGTTTTAAGTTGTTATTTATAATAAGTGCTTGCATGGCACCAATCTTTTTGGGTTTGTACTCTTTGGTCCTCAAAACATTGCTATTTATGGTAAGTGCTTGCATGACACCGATCTTTTTGGGTATTTTTGGGTTTATTCTCTTTAGTCTTCGGAGAACACTGCTATTTATAGTAAGTGCTTGCATGCCACCAACCTTTCTAGATTTTTCTGAGTTTGTTTTCTTAGATCCTAGGATAACACTGATATTTATAGTATGTGCTAATGTTGGCATCAATTATCATCTTTCGATTGGGCCTAGCATGTTCATTCCCCGTTTGGAATGCCTTGGCGAGTTCTCATAAGGTTATTGGAATTATTTTGTATTTTCACTTGAGTATTTTAAAAGTGACGTTGATTTAACTTAAGTGTTAAATATTTCAAAAAGTGTGTCGCTAAGTTGGATGCCTAAGCTAAGGGGGCATAAGTTGTTTATAAAAGGGTATATAGGGGTCATTTTCGAGGGAATATAATATAATATATTCAAATATGTGAAATGCCCTGATTTTTCCCTCTAAACTCTATATATTGGGGTTTGGGCTCTCATTTTGGTATTATGAATTTGCAAATATATCAAGATGTCATCGAAATTAACTTTGGAGTTCTCAAGATTGTTGAGGACAAAAACCCTCTGCAATTTGTCTAGTTTCGGTGGTGAGAGAGCCACCCTAGTTGGGTTATTGTTTCAATCAGAGAGTACACAGGTTTGCTTGAGATTTTGGTGATGCGGGTTTGCAAAAAATGAAGATTTATGATGTCTTTTGAGTTTGCCTTCAGGGTTCAGGTGTGATTTGATTTTTTGTTTAGTGCAATTCGAATTTAGTGAGTTTAAGTTGAAAACAAAAGTCTGTCCATACACTTCCAGCCACACAGTTTCTTACATTTTGGTCTGTTTCTCCAACAATATTGACTTTTTTCTTTGGATAATGATTCAGTGCTCTTTATACAGCTGGGCGACCAAGATTGGCGGGTTACTTGCAAAGTTTGGTGGGATATTGAATTTTCTATAGAAATTGCCCTTTCCAGGTAGGTCATTCAGGTTGAGGTGACTTTTGAAATTGTGCTAGGTATTTTTGGGAGTTAAAAGGCTGCAAATTTATTCTCAGAAATGGACGCCCTGGTCCAAGGTACCTTGTTTGCAATTTGGGACAGTTTCATGAAGAAGTGAATTAGTTATGAATTTTTGATGAAATCACCCCTGCTGAAGCAGTGCCTAGATCCCATAGCAGAAGTTTTGAGTGGACAGCTTTGCCTTCTTCAGTCTGATCCAAGTTGCAGGTCTGAAACAGTATGTGTTGCCTTATATTTACTATGTTCTTTCAGTGCTGAAGCTAATAGCTAGTTGCCTAGTTATGTATGACGAAAGGGTTAAATCTGATGTTATTCTCAGCAAATTATCTTTCCATTGTTTGTGTCATTCCTTGTATCAAACAATACAAAAAAAATCAGCAAATGTCTTTGAAAATGGAAAAAATGAATGAAGTCTGAAGTCTATTCCAAACAGTGAGAAATCGATTCTGCATTGCAAGTTACTACCTTATAAACTAGCAAACAAAACAACTTTCTAAAGAAATGGAAGAACTCAACCCTCACACCTAAAATACGCGTCCTAAGTATTGTCCCATGCTTCATTAGTTGAAAACTGAAACCTTTTTTCATGTCTTGATTGGATGCTGACTAGGCATGTTTCACTACAAAAGACATGTTCTTTTGTGCTCCAATGTATTTCCTCTCACCACTGATGAATTCTAGTATTTGATTAAAAAATTATTGTGTTGAAAGGTGCAACCCCAAAACCCAAATTCTACCAAGTCTCAAGCACAAGTTCAAGTGCATAATGAATCAACCTTGTTAGTCAACATGTCTATACCAAAGTTGCAACACCAGCACCTGACTTACAGTAGCTATTCAAGATCGATGGCTTACCATGCTCGGCTTAATATCATCAATATTGAAAAATGCAAAAGAATTGTTCTTTTTTCTAGAAATATGCTCCCTAGCATGACAAGTACAATCAGTACTTCATATTGGCCAAGTACTACGAGTCTTGTCCCATTCCATATTCTAATTGCTCGTTAAGTACATGCTTATTTTATAAAAGGTAAAGGCAAAGGCTGTTTTAGGTCGCTGCCAAGCAAACAACCAATTTGGTGCACGACATTCCCCATATGCAAGTGTCCTACACGAGGACTGTTTTACCACTTAAGGTTTAGAAATCCCAACTCCTTTTAGATTTGAAATTATGACCTCCACTATTCAGTAAACATGCCATGCCTTCACCTTTATTTCCACAAAGTTTCAGAACAAGGGAATATTGAGATAGAGAGATGGGTTTCAAGGACAAGGTGACCAAGGAACTAAATTTGGAGATGTCACACGGGTGACCGTGCACATAATATCTTCTCATAATAATTAATATTTTAATATAATTACAAATAAAAGAAAATGTATAGTATCCGCATTTATTTTTATAAATTACTAATAATAAATATATTAATGTTTACAATATATTACTAAAATTGATTTATAAATATTTAATTTTATATATTGATTTATAATTTTTAAATATTTAAATATTTATCATACACTAATTATATATAAGTTCCACAAGTATAAAGTACAGATTCAATTTAGAAAGTTCTTGAGTGCATTCCTCAGAGCTTGGACTGCATGTAAACCGTACCTTACAATATTTTCGACGGGAAATTGTGCAACTTTAGGCAATTCTAGCAACAGCCAACTCCATCTGTCACTGCAAATGCAATGGAATGAAACCCTTCCACCAGTGCCACTGAACCAGAAAAAAAAGGCCCTTCCTCCCATCACATGCCCTCATGTGATTATTAACTTCTGACAGTCACTTTCAACTTCATTTTTTAAGGTATAGAGAAAAATAAAATAAAATTGGCAATTTTAAGATTTTATGCTGGCCATTTCAGGGCATCCCAGCCATCCCCAATAAAGAGAATGTCCAAGAGACAACCCCTGGCTTTTGTAAGGTGTCCCACAGATGTGTTCCCCTCTGCTGGTAACACTAAAAGATGTGTTCCCTTTGTTTCTGAGTCCTGGTGATGTCCCCATTCTGAGCAACATTACAATTTGGCAAGGAAGGCAGGCAGGGGGCAATGGGTGGGTGCGTATGGCGCATCTCCATGGAATGTACAATCCCAAAATCCATCGTGCCAAGCCAATAAGTAAAGCAATTTGCCCATTTTATGTAACCAAATCAGAAGAATTGCACCGCAATGTGCATACTCCATCGCGGTGTTAAATATTTCTTATAAAAAATACAGCAGGAAACTAATATCAGGTTGCCTTAATATCTTGACTTCAAGAAGACAGAAAATTTGTATGTTATTCAAGGAGACTTATTTCACCATTATTTAATGCATACGAAAAAAAATTAACTCCCGTAAATGACACTGGTTGGCATTCTAATAGATCTCATGCTACACTGACTTGATTTATCCTCAAAAATTTCAACAAATTGAATACCTCTATTGCATGTCATTTACCTATAGTTCATTACTCATATGAAATAGACTGAACATGGTGCTTCCACTTCTTGGCAAACGAAAAGGAATGATTTCACATAAGGATAATCATTCTCAAGAGAAGTTTTTAGAAGAAGATTATTCTGAAGAAATTGACGAGATCAAGGATTTTCCAGTAGAAATAAGAAAAGAAGTTGGCGAGAAAGAAATAATGGATCAGCCTATTGAAATTGCGAAAAATAGCTCTTCCCGGGATTCAGTTGAAAGAAACACAATTTTATCCAACAGAGGAGTATATAGAAAAAAAAACAATTCAAAGGCAACAAGGTTATGATGAGGTTGATAAAAATTATGTCCCTACTATATACTATGTTGCATGGGTACGCGTACCCAAATACCGGGTACTTAATAGAGAGCATCATATCTAAGGACCTTGATTAAGATTTCTGATTTTTGTTTCGGTCTTCTGTTTGCGTATCAACTTGTTGTTTATCGAGCTTAATTCAATACGTAATCAGTTTGAAACTTTGATACAATACTGATTAACAGTAAACTTTATCACTGTTCAAGTCAGAAGTTTATCATTTGCAATATGTCATTGTTATATGATTTATGATCTTCTTGTTCATGTTTAAAGTCTGTCTTCTCTGTTATGCATCTAAACATTTAGCATATATTATTATTACAAACATATTGCAAATCTGAAACTGAAAACAATACATTACATCTACAAACTTTATCACTGTTCTTGTTTTGGAAAACCATTGTCATGACTAGTATTTTCAGATTTTCTATAAATATTAAATTATATTAAAAAAAAAATTGACGTACCCAAGTACCCCCGTCCCTGTGCAACCTTGACTATATATGATCAAACTCTTGCCAAAAACTGCCTTGAAAAAAATCTTAAATGATTGATGAGAAATCTTTTGGAAAAGAAGAATTCAAGTCACATTCGTATGATTGGGAGAATTTTCTAGATATTTACAGTTATCCAAAACTTGAGGAACACTATAAATTGGATGCAAAACACGATTGGGCGAACCATCAGTCTAAGGTAGATTTTGTATTATGTTCCGATATCTCTACAAGGCCAATAATTCATGTCAGATTAGAAAGCTTGAATCAAATGTTTTCTGCTATTATAGATTCAGATTCCACAATCAGTATTGCTAAGAAAAATGTCTTGCCACCTGTTTATTTGAATCTTGAAGATATCCTAATACAGGGAATTGGAGCTATAAAAAGATTGAGAAATAAATCACGTGTCATCATGATAAATCTAGGATATTTCCATTATCCTTGTTCTTTCTACTAGGATAATAAAATAAATACTGACATTCTTTTACGATGAGATTTTTTGAGTCAGTTTCAAAGATTTTCCTTCTCAAAAACGAGTTTAAATCTGGAAGGAAACAAGGAGATTGAATTCATCCATATTCCCCATAAAATGGATTTCATTAATGTAATTGGGAGATTTGAGGCAGATGGAAATCTTCTTCCTGAAAGTCCATAATCTTTGGCGATCTAAAAAGTTAAAGAACTTCCAGAAGAATTTTAGAGAAACATATTGGAAAGATGTTTCTATAATAATCTCATTCCAATATTTAGATATGATGGATGAGGAGACATTCAGACGATACCAGGAACTAAGCAGATTCATGTCCTATCTTCATTGGTAACAAAGGAGAAATTGATTGTCTAAAGCATCTAGTAAGGGGATACAAAGAAGCTCATATCATTTTCTGATGTCAAGATATCATTAATCATTTCCCTTGTGGATATCATAGCATAGAAGAGCTGATTAACATTTTCAATCCATTATGCAAAATATTATTGTCACCTAACACTTTTCAAAGCAAGCACTGAAGAAAATACTCTCATGCTCATTAAATCTTGTAGTTCAATTTTCAAATTGTGCCCTCAAATGGATTATAAGACATGATGGTACACAACTTCTTAGAGAATGGTATGATCCTAGTACATTAAGGCTAGCATCTAGAAAGATAAAGCATCATTATTCATACCATTATTTATTCAAATTTGAAGACACCTATAGACAACCTGATATTCATCTCATACCAGGTCTTGGAAGGTGACGCATTCTTTATGAGTGGAATAATGGTTAGAAGAAAAACATAATCTTGTAAATAATTAGTTTGCATATAATCGAAAAAGTAATAAAGCAAGGACTGACACTAGCGTGATATTCCTCCTTGAAATCTAATAAAGTTTGTTTCTTAGTTTTAGTTTTTGTGTCTTGCAAGGCATGTTATAGCGAGGATATGCACTTGTTAGTATTAGAACATTGCAATGTTTCTTTAATGGTCATCTTAGTTAGTCTTTAGTTTATTAGGTAATTTCTATTTTCATCTTTAGTTCACGATTGTTTCTTTTAGAAACATCGGCTTTGTAATCTATATAAGGAGCTTTCATCTCCTCCGTTTAATATAATATTGATTACCATAACATGGTATCAAAGCGGGTCAATGGGGTTTCATAAAATTTGGCGAATCTTTTAAGAAAAATTTGAGCCTCTTTTGATCGAATTTTGTTTTTCGATTTTTTAAAATAAAAATTGGAGGTATTTTATGAGAATTTTGTGGTTCATCTTCGAAGATTTTTGCTGAAAATTGTGAGCCTGATCAAGGGTTTCGATCACACGATTCCCTAGTTTGAGCAAAGTCTTTGATTTTCGAAGGTTGCATGTACTTGAATGTTTGAGCAAAAGTCTCTGACTTTCGAAGGTTGCATGTACTTGAATGTTTGTTGCATGTTGTTTGCATGTGCTTTTTGTGAGTTGCATGTTGCTTGCATATGTTGTTTACCATGCAAAGTCTCATGTTTTGCCACATGAAGGTTTGCCTGATGGGTTTTCATAATTTCTTCCCTTAAAAAAATCTTAATGGGTTTTCATAATTTTTTTCCCTTAAAAAAAAATTTCTAATGGGTTTTCATTAATTTTTCCCTTGAAAAATTTCTAATGGGTTTTCATAATTTTTTTTTCTGTTTAAAAAATTTATGGTGGGTTTTAATAATGTTGACCTAAGAAGTCTAGTTCGTCCCTGGACCCCCTGGTCCTGGTCCGTGGTCCGGGTCCAGTCTGCCTGTGGGTCCGGGTAGGGTCCAGTCCATATGACCAACTTCGAACCAGCCTTTGCCAAGTTCGGACCCGGGCAAACTTTGCGCAAAACGGTGAACTTGGTTTGAACTCCAACGAACTTTCGCCCACGGACAGAATTAAAACATGTTTTTTGCATATTTAATAAAGTTTTGACGTCCACAACCCTAAAAAGTGGATTTGAAAGGATTTTGTTGACTTCTAACTCTCATTTGTGGTGTGCAAATAGGTTATTTGGTCTTGAGCAAGAGGAAATAGGTGGTTGAGCAAGAGTTTGGTTGTGCAACGAGGAGTTGGAAGATTGATTTGTGGACCTTCTTCAAGTGTTTGTGCCTCATTTCTACATCTTTGCAAGCTTACAATGAGTGGAAGAGGTAAGTTCTTGTTTCATTTGCTTCAACTTCAAGTTTTTGTTTTTGTTTTTGTTTAAGCATTTTATTTTATTTTCATTGTCCATTATTTTCCAGAATTTTTCATTCTCTTGTTTTTATAATGAATATGTATACAAATTTCTTGCCATAGGAAAAGGAGCTACAATGGCATCTATCTCTTCCTCAGTAGGCAATATTGAGGAAAGAGTAGAACCCCCTTCTGATTCTCCTTTGTGGAAGTATGTTGATATTGTAAGAGCTCTTCCAGGAGTTGGTGCATTCCGTTGATATTGTAAGAGCTCTTCCAGGAGTTGGTGCATTCCGTTGGAAATGTCGAGGTTGCGATGTAGAAAGGAACAATTCATATTATCGTGTGGTAGGACATTTGTGTGGATTCCCTGGAAGAGGAGTCAAGAAATGCCCGGGAAAAAAAGGTGCACCTATACCAAATGCAATAATATTACAATATATTACAGAGCATGATGCAGCAGAAGAGAGAAGAACGTAGCAGACAAATTACAGCCACTGGTAGTAAAAGTAAAAAAAACAAACAAAGGGAATGCAACCCCCCTCTATAGATGTTGTGATAGAAGATCACCCCTTTTATACTACCTCAGTTGATACTGAAAGTCAAGCACCCCTTACACACAAAAGAAAGGGACCACTAGAAAGTGCATTTCAAAATCAGAGTCCAGAAATTGCCGTCATTGATGTGGCAAGATGCTTGTATGCAAATGGGCTACCTTTTAGTGTTGTTTGCTCTCCATATTGGAAGATGTTGAAAAGTGCCAATGAAGCTCAGGGCCCCAGTTATGAGAGTGCGGACCACCTTGTTGGATCAAGAGGTCAAGGGGATTGATGATCAATTGAAGCCCATAAGGGATTCATGGATTGAGACAGGGGTATCAATTATGATGGGTGGAAAGATGCTAGAAATCGTCCCTTGATCAATGTCTTGGCGGTGTCCCCTAAAGGGGCAATGCTTTTGAAATGTGTGGATTGTGAGGGGCAAGTAAAAGATGGGCCATTTATTGCTAATATTCTCATCTCTGCCATTGAACAAGTGGGTCCTAGAAACGTTGTCCAAGTCATAACGGACAACACAAAGAATTGTAGAGCT
>MU224939.1:63290-79799 GCA_018584345.1 Thuja plicata | reverse complement strand
ACAAGCATAAAAGGGTCGAATTAGGGTTTAGAAGGGTCAAATTAGGTTTAGTTTGACTTTATTTATTAAAAAAATAAAAAATAAAAGTCAATGTGGCCCTGTTTTTGGACGCCCAGATTTTGGATTCTGGCGGATTCTTCTGGATTCCTGTGGATCCTCCCGGATTCCTCCAGGGTTCTTCCGGGTTCTTCCGGGTTCTTCCCGGGTTCCTCAGTGAGGAACCCAGGAAGAACCCGGATTCCATTCCAGAACCCTGGAGGAATCCAAGAGGAATCCGGGAGGAACCGGAACCGGAACCGTACCAGAACCAGGATCCGGGCCAAAACAGAGGAACCCGGTAACATAGTTTTTGAGAGTTGTGGATTGTGAAGGGTTAGTCAAGGACGGTTCATTCATTGAAAACATTCTCATCTAAGCCATTCAGCAAGTTGGCCCTCAAAATGTTTTTTAGGTAATAACTGGCAATGCCAAAAATTGTAAGGCTGCCAGGTTATTGGTTGAGGAGCACTTCGAACACATTTTTCGGACACCTTGTGTTGTCCACTCACTCAACCTAATGCTGCAAAAAATTGGCAATAAAATTGAGTGGATCCAAAAAATGTATGAAGATGCCCAAGAGATTCAAATGCTTGAAGGTAAGTTAAGTTATTTAAATGTTTTTAAATTTTAATTTATTATTGTTTTGATTTCGAAATAGGTTGCTAAGACCCGTTTTGCTTCCAACAATATTGTTTTGAGACACCTTGTGAAGGTTAAAGAGGCATTGTCTAGAATGGTAATCAGTACTAATTTGAGCATATGGAGGCAATCTAATAGTACAAGGGAAGCTGCCATTAAGGCAATGATACTAGATGACTCTTGGTGGGATCGTGCTAAGTACCTCCTGAGATTCACTAAGCCTATATTGAGCATGATCCGATACATTGACATGGATAGGCCTTGCTTGGGTGAGGTATATGATGGCACAGACTCCATGATTGAGGATATTAAAAAGATTGTAAATGAGAAAGAGCAAGATCCTGAAGAAACATTCTTCAAGGAACTACAGAAAATCATGGTGGAGAGATGGAACAAAATGACTACCCCTTTGCATCTCCTTGCCTTTGCATTGAGCCCCAGGTACTATAGTCTGTCAGTCCTCAAGGAGAGTACCACTTGAGTTGCCCCATACAAAGATCCTGAAGTTGCTCACAGGTACAAGGCAGCCCTTCGTAGACTCTATCCCAATCACATACGGCCTACGATGAGGTTTGAATTCATGAGTTTTGCAAGCACTGATGATTGTTGTCACGAGGCTCTTGAAGACAAGAACAATGTTGATGCTCATAAATGGTGGTACTTCCATGGAGAAATGGACCAGCACCTACAACCCGTTGCTATCAAAATTTTATCACAAGTTCTTAACTCTTAAGATTCTAATTTCTAAATTCTTGTTGATGAATATTGAATTTATAGTTTTAAATTTTTTATTCAAAACTCTTAACTCTCTAATTTCAAAATTGAAAATCTTGATGGGTTGCTAGTTCATCATCATCCGAGAGGAACTGGAGCACATACTCCATCCACGCAATAAAACAAAATAGACTACATTCCAAGGTGGAAGACTTGGCCTATGTGCATTCGAACTTGAGACTCGTAAGTGTAACACACAAAGACAACGCCTACGAAAAAGGGGAGGCAAAGCATTGGGATGTTGAACCAGAGCATGCGATGTTAGAAGATTCGATTGCCCACTTGATGCACTTGCAGTAGAGATGACGATCACAAGCTAGCTAGTGATGCTGAGGCTGCTCCTAAGGCTGATATTGCTAGTACCAATGCCAATGGCACTATTTGTGCTTCTAATTTGCAACAGCCAAATGATGATGACATGTTTGATGATTTTTTATGATATTTGATCAATGATGGTTGATTGTTAATGTTGACATTATTATTTTTGAACTAAAACATTGATATGGTGGTGTATTTTGGCATTTTGTTATGTCATTTGGAAAGTTAGTATATATGGTGGTGTATTTTTCTATGTTGCTTTGATATTAGCATAGTGGTGTATGAACTTATTTGCTGCTGCATATATATATATTTTTGTATGGACAAACCCAAAACAAATCCGAACCCAACCCAAAAAAATATTGAACGAATCTCGAACCCAAATGCGGACCGGCAACTTAGCATAAAATCATAATGGCACAAACCAAATTGAAAGGGCATGCAGTCCCTTTGTGCAGAGTTGTAATGAGAGGGTGCCCTCTAGTATACTGAGAATCACTTAATGGAACCAAAAGGTTACTAGGTCAAAGGTGATGTTTATTCATGGCGATTACCAAATAAAGTTGTTGAAGACACTCCAATAGGCAAAGAGAGATGAATGTGAAAGATCACACTGATGAATTTTATAAAGTTGTGATTAGATCTGAACACCATGCAATGAATCGAGAAAGATAGCCAAATATATAAAGGCATTGAGGATTAACATTCAAGATGAGATGAGCATTTTTAGGATTGGTTCAGTTTAAGGCATATTAATATGGGGTGTGAACATGTAGTAGAGCATGATTTGAGAGAGAACACTTTTGTTGTGGCCAAAGGTGTAATTGAAATTTTTAGTGTTCTCAAAGACAGTGAAAAGTGTGAGAATGAAAGTTTATGCATATTGTCGGGGCAGATGAGAAGCCAATTTCTTCACCTATCAAGAAGCTTGTACAAGGAAAAGCCCTCATGAGAAAAATTTTCTGATACTGCTAAAGGAGAACAATTTCTCTTTTGGACTACTTGCAAGTCTATTGGGAGATGTTGAAAGGTTATTATTGATGGTGGAAGCACAAATTATTTGGGTTCGGTGCATATGGTGGAAAGCTTGGTTTGAAGTAAATTGCACATCCAAAAGAGTAGTGCCCTGTAGGTTTTCAAATTGGCCATTTTAGTGATGAGGTAATGTGTGATGTCATGCCAATGGATTTGTGGCATATGTTACTTTGGAGGCAATGACAGTTTAATCAGGAGGTCATATATCATGGTAGACAAAATGCATACACCATTGTCAAAGATAGGAAAACACTATGAAAAAATGTAATGGAGAGGGAAGGATTACGAAGTGCCACTTACCGATGAGCGGGGATCCCATAAAGTTTAAGAAAATAGAAGGTGAACCACATCCACAATTCCAAGCTTGCTTGTAGAGGTGCAGTGAATGGAATCATCACAAGGGCATCGACTTAGTCACACATAGGAGTGACAAGAATACAGAAAACAGTAAGTCACGAATTTTAAGAATGTATATGAGATGCCTAAGCAACAAAAGGAATATCAAATGAGAGTCTATAGCTACGGGAACATATCGATCATGGTTGGGGAAAGATGGACGTTTGGTATTGGAGAGCAGAAACGCCTAAATAGATGGAAGAAGAGATAGACGATATTCATAAATCGAGAGCTATAAGGGGGACCAAAGTGAGAAGGGATACTAAATATGCAGTTAAGCAGAAGACTAGATCATAAAAGGATGTGAAATGTTTGAAGCCAAAAGATATGAGGAGCTATGGTTTAAACTCTAGTATTATATAAATCACCGTGTGAGAAAGAGTTCACATACTCTCTTACCCTGAGTGCCTGATGTAGAAGCATCTTGGGGCAATAAGCAATCAGCATCAATCCACAAATAACTTGTTTGCATTTCCTTTGGTTGTTTGACTTTCTAGGTGTGGACATAAGGTACCTGCAAATCAAATAAAAATTCAACTTCGAATTTGAATATCTTCCCTCTCAAATTGATGCCCTACACTTGTAAAGATATCCATTTGAATCATAAGTCAAAGTCTTGCAATTCAAGCACCAATTTGCATCGACTGAAGAATTTATGTAGTTGGATTTGAATGGAATCTCAATTTGGATGATCTGATACTATTTGCATACCTTATTTCCCAATCCATGCATTCATCTTCAGGAGGAAATGCAACTAGAGAAATTTGCATATTAATTTTGAATTTCACATATTCAGTTAACTACACATAGTTGGAGTCTTGCATATCTCGCATGTATCTTTGAATTCCTCTTGGATAAGGGTGCACTTGTTTGATTGAGTTCAAATCCTAAGCAAGGTTGTGATAGTGAAGTTGAATCAATTTAAATGGCACTTGATGGAGGAGTTACACTACTTTTTTCATATTTTCTATCTTGCTCCTTTGGGGCATCTTATTTAAGGGTTCTACAAAAAAAGTTGGAGAATGTTGCAAGTTAGCAATTCGATGATTTGTTGCAGATTGAAGGTGTTACATGCATTCTTAAGCAGGTTGAAGGGCATAGAGAGAAGAATATGGCAGTATAGTGTGCCTTAGCCACCATTAGTGAATTTCAGCTTTGAAAAGCATTCTAGGATTTGAAGCTTAGATCCATATCTGATTTCACAAACTCCAATCAGAGTTAAGTGATATAGTATTTCTGTTTTGTAAATTTCAAAGGTTTGGAATTATATTAGATCAAGATATGACTTCCTTAATGTCTAGGCTTTTATAAAATGATGAGGGCATGAGCCTAGTGACACTTGATAGGCAATTTACTGCATGCAAAGAATGTATTGGCTTATATTTCAACTTGATATGATAATGTGACTGGTCAAGTTTTGATTTATTATGTCTTGAAGTTACTACTAACTAGAATGAATTGGATACCATTACTACCTTGTTTTATTGATACACAGAAATTATAAGTTGTTACAATCATATGAGTATCTTCTTGTATTAGAGCATAGCTTTGAAATGTTCTTCTGATCATTGATGTGAAGGTTGTTAGTAATGGAGAAATCAATCATTGAACTGTTTAGCCTGCTTTACGAAGAAGTTATGTGTTAGCTTTACTTGTGGCTCCTTGTTGCTTTAGAATCAAAAGAATATTAAGGCTCCCCTTACTCTTGATGTGAAGGGCTGTTAAGTTTTAGTTCTATGCACAAGTGCAAACCTCCTCTGATTGGGTTTTGTACTGTGATTATCAATTATAGACCTTAATGGAAGTTTTGATTTCTGATATCTGCAGATTCATCTTGAGAGAACCTACTTCTCCTGCAAGATCATGCTTTACAAGCTCCAAGGTTGGCCGGTTCAAATCATCAGTCACTTTTGAATGATTCTGTGGTTGGTAATCATCATGGTAGTGTCATCAATCTGACTGTTGCACGTTCCTATGACAGTCTCGTGTTTTTCTGCTCATTCTTATTGGTGTTATTCTCGGTTGGTATGAATATGGGCAATTCTTGTTGTCTATTGCTCTATGAAGTATTGACTTTCTTCTTGTTGAGATAACTTCTTTATCCTAAACTTGTGAATTTCTTTATCCCAATATAAATTGCTTGCAGCTAGTTGGGTGTATTGCTGATTACATTTTGTGTGAATTACATTTGACTATGATTATTATGGAGATGATGCTATAAACTATATCCCACATTTGATGACTTAGAATTCTCTTGGTACTAACAAATCTGATGATGCGAATCCTATGTTCTCCATGCGTTTGTATGCTTGATTCCTATTCTCTATATTGCTAAGTCTTCCGATGATATCAGTTTGGATATTACATCTCTTTTGTGAGCTGGTTGTAGACACTATTAGGTTATGCTGAAGGTTTAATGTATGTACTCACAAATTTGTGATTCAATTTTATATGGAAAATCTTGGTAAGGCAGAAGATGAGCATGTCAATGCATGACTTGATCCTTACTTATGTGTCCTTTTGTGCATTCTTTATGAAACTTAGATGTTATAATTTATATGGTGTTTTGGAGGTTGGTTCTTTTATAAATTAGGTCTCAATCATATGAGCATTGATACATCATTGCCTTTTATCTAAGTTTCTATGTATTCTTGTGATAATAGGATGAATGCATGCATGCATTCTAAACTGAGTCTCTATGCTAGGTTGTGGTCTTTTCTTGTTGATCCATATATAACATTCATATTGGTTATATTGTTTTGTTCGTGAAGAAGATGCTTCTAACTTGACATGAATATTATAATTGTGATTCAAGAATGGAGTTGTGCATAGTCATGACTGATGTTGGACTATATGTCTATCCTTAAAATGATTGAAACTTCAGTAATGTTGCATCTCTCATGAGGTCATGAGAATCAGATGAAGGCAGACTCAGCGTTATTGATCCTTGTTGAAATGCTAAATTGCACAACTATAAGGAGATAAGCATTTCATAATGTTCATGAATCTTTTATATAATTTTCATTAGAGAAATAAATCATGCATTAGTATTTCTCTTCTAAAATTTTTGGATTCTATGAAATATTACTAATCTCTCTATGTTTCCAGGATGGATTGAGAAGCATAAGGATGATGAGAGATTGTATCCAGAGGGAGAAAGAACTTGATACATCCTATGAGGAAGCCTCGAGCTGACAAATGGAGACTAAGTTGAGATCACTTCAAAAGAATGTTTCAGCCCGAGATCTATCATGATTTCTTGAGGCAGCAAGAAACGGTCGTATGCTGCAAATGTTCTTACTCTACCAAAGTCAAGGCAGTAATATGCAACTGTTGATGCACAGGTATTTACTCTGAAGATGTGCATGACACAACTTGACTGTGAGTGGGCCTCTCTGTTTTACAAAGAGCAATTAGGGAGCAGCTAGAGGATCTGCAAAGATCTTGATCTTATTAATTCAGAGGGAGTGAACCATGTCTCTCTAATGATCAATCAGTCAAAGGACTGTGATACATGTGATAGAGTTCCATGTATTTCAGCAGGAAAGCCATAATGGTAGATATCACATGTGGATATCATGTGATGTGATATTTATGGTTGATATCAGGATGAAGTGATACTTATTCTTGTATCATCCATGAAAGTAGCCATGATGATATGTTCATTTCCTCTCGTAGGTGTAGCCACGACGATTCCACAGCCTTGTCTGAGAGGGAGTCTCAGCTTTCTTGATACAATTAATTGTATCTTCCACCCTCTGCGGGCAACGCAAGGTGGAACCACCCTCTATGGGCAATGCAAGGTGGTGTCGTATTCTTCTTTGTGATGACCCCCTTTTTAGTAGGTATTGGCAGTGGCTAGATCAGCTCATCATCCTGACCCTCGTGAGCTGATGCCTGGTTTTGAGGGTCCCAGTTGGCAGACTTGCTATTTTCAGTAAGTCTGGACTTACTATTTTTAGTAAGTCAGTTTGGTCAATTTCCATTTTTGGCAGGGCAATATCGGCAGTGGTTAGTACTCCAGGCGATATTAAATTTGCGCAGTGCTTTGGTTGGGGACTTACTATTTATAGTAAGTCTATTTTTGGTTAGTACTCCAGGCAATATTCAATTTGCGCAGTGCTTTGGTTGGGGACTTACTATTTTTAGTAAGTCCATTTTTGGCAGTTGTTATTTTTGGCAGTGCAGTTACAGGCCATGAGATCAGTCGCTTTAGCAGGAGATGCAGGAATCATCATCAGAATCATATTTGATAATTAATGGTATTAATTAATAACGACATGTTATTAATTAATAAAAGGTTATATTATTATAATAATAATACTTTATTATTATAATGATTTAAGAAGTTGATATTATAATGAATGGTTAACTGATGATAGTTTTTGGAACTATTGCATCCGAGGTATTATAAATACAAGCTCATTTGTGAAGCTAAGCATCAAATGTTTTTATATTAAATCTTGTCTGGAGAATTGTCTCTAAATTATCTGAGCCCTTGCTGATATATAAGGGTCAAATTAGCTCGGAAGACTGATTCTTCTTGATCTAATCGTCAATCGATTGTTGTTGTAAGATCGATTGTTTTCCTTCGTGCTGTTGTACACGGAGAGGTTCTAAATTCTGGAAATTCCTAACAAATTGAACTGAGACCTGCTCAAAGGTCAATATCATCATCACAAGGAGCTGGGAAGCATTAATTAGCAGCGTTTAGGAGGTCTTTTGCTACGCAGCAGAACTCATAGTCTGCAGGTGGTGTTTGGGATTCTATCCTATCGCGGCATTACATGCTAGCTGAGGATAGCAATAAACCCGCATAGCTGGACGCGTGAGAACAATTGGGTGATCAGCGGCCAACGCGATCACTACTCCATTTAGGAGCTACGTGGGAGCCAGTTTGGCATTACGGCACTACATTTGAAACGCGGGCCTGCACTTGAGGGCAGCGGTTTATTGCTGAGGGTCTCACGCAACATACAGCCAGCAAGGATATACACCAGGCATCGTCAAGGGATTACTTGGCTCAATTTCTCGAGAGTAAATAAACGGTATTTATCATCATCCAATAATATTGTATGTGGTCTTCCAGCCATTAGCAGAGATAGTTATCAATAAAAAGAAAAACGTTATTCAGTTCAATACACTTATATTCCAATAGAAAATGCATATGTTATTTTGCAAAGTGGATATGAATATAGGCGTTAGATAATTCAGAATATTTCAGTAATAAATAGCGTGGAAACACTTATGCTAAGGGAGTGAAATTAATATTGAAGTTGATTACCATATCGTCTGGCAAGATTTACATTGTGATTACGAAAAACAATCTATTTATTTTAGCTCGAGCCAGGTTAGGTTCATTACATTCTTTGAGATAAGACTTGAGGCTTTAGACCTCTTCCACCCTCTGAGGGAAATGCAAGGTGGATCCATCCTCTACGGGTATGCATGATGGATATCATGGAAGGAGTCCATGACAATACTCTTTGGATCCATTCTCTGCGAGTAGGCACGATGGAAATCATGGAAGGAGTCCATGATACTCTTGAGAATCCTCCCTAACTAAGAGGGAGTGTTAAAGTTATAGCTAGATCAGATTCTAGCACAATTAATTTAATAGGTGATTAAATTAATTATTTTTAATGGGATAATTAAAATTAAAATAATATTATTTAATTGCTAGATTGAATTCTAGCATATTTAATTTTGATTGGGAATTAAAATTAGATAGATCATATTGTTTTTATAGCTATATTAATTTTAATTGGAAATTAAAATTAATTTTATAATTGCTCTTATAGTTACAATGGGCTAGGCCCAAAATGATGATACTCTTTGGATTCATCCTCCGCAGGCAATGCGAGATGCATATCATGGAAGGAGTCCATGATGCTTTTAGAATCCTCCCTAGCTAAGAGGGAGTGTTGTTCATTAGCTAGATCGGATTCTAGCTATTTTATTTTTAATTAAAGATTAAAAATCAAATATATAAATTAGATTATCGGGCTCTTTATTGTATTTTTAAATACATTGAAATTCTAAATTGTATCACCTTATATAAATTTAATTGGGTTGGGCCCAAAGTCAAAATAATTTGTAAATTTGAATTGGTGCCAAATAGGGCCGACCATGCAAGCATAATTATATTCGCTCCCATATAAATATGGAGCATTGTATCAACTATTGATGGTCCAATACACACATCACCTGCGATTTATATACTCTGATATAGTAGCAGCAATACCTGCAATTTACTAAGGCAAGGCAGCGAATACTAATTTGATGCTATCCAAGGTGGCAATATCATAAAGTGAGTCATACATACATTCAAAGAAGCGACGAGATCAGATCTTGGACCGCGATCTAACCTAGAGACTGCAATCTGAACATACACAAGGCGGCAATCTAAATCTGGGCTTACCTACTATCCATATCTAATATGGTGAATATTAAGGCAGTGAGCTGATTCAAAGTAATTACTGTGATCTACAATATACAAAGACAGCGAACTCATGATCAGAGCATATCTATACACAAGACAGTGCACTATACTCCAGGGCATACAGATCTGAACTGCAATCTGTATAAGGCAGAGATCTATTTATATTACTCCATGCAATCTGGGTGCTTGCATGAAGTCTGATCAGTAATCCAGAACAATGAATCGGAAATAAAAATCTGGGCAAACATCTTGGACTGCAGATAAGAATCAAATCCTTCTTCTACACTAGGCGATACATATCTGTTAGGCGATACATTCTTTGATTTGCTTCACTGGTCGGGGATCTTCAGCAAATCAATATCTGTGAGTTATGTAATCTGACTTAAAAGGGCAATAATAGATGATCTAATTTGGTGCTGGGTTTTTCCCTCCTATTAGGAGGTTTTCCCAGGGTAATCGTGTTGTGTTCTTGTGCTTCTCTCTCTGTTTTATTTTTCAGTTTACTGTTTTGATTTAAATATTACGTCTGATCACTAAATTTAACAATATGTACTATATCTCCCCTCCATAATGAGATGACTCAATGGATGAGAGTCCTTAATGGAATCTTCATAGGTGTCACATTATACAGACAGAGATATAACAAAGATAACAATATATAATATGCATATCGGCAGCAAGGTGGAATATTCTATCTTCTTTCAGATGTAAGTCAATGTCTATGATACAATTCATTACACAATACACATCATACCACCGAATTGGATAGGTATACAAGCTGCACTTTAATATGAGTTTATGAAATTGTATCCTTATCAGATTTATTGCTCCATAATCCTCATGATCCCCCTCACACACCTTCCCAATCTTCATGAATATCTTTATCTCTAACTGAAAAGAGATACCTTCCATAATGGTGCATTCTTCCCAAGAGAAGCACATCTCCATTAAGGATTGCAGCCCTTAGTTATAACATTCCTAATCTTCTCATTCTTTATTAGTCACTGCACAATATGTAATCGCTGAATACAATAGAAAAAAAATGATGAAAAAGAAAATCTAAGATGAAACCTTTACCTCAAATAGTTCCATGCCACAAGAACATAGTAAAGGGGATCCTTTCACTTTTGGGGAGGCAGCAGAATCAAAAATTGAAGAAGGTGATATATGAAGAGAGGCATATCATAGGTGCAAGGCCAATGTGACCAAATTCAAGGAAATAGGGTACAATTGACAAAATATTCAGCTAAATTAGTTGTCAAGGGATTCAAACACAACAACAGGATCAACTACCAAGAAAGATTCACTCCAGTAATCAAATAATATCCATTAGATTTGGCATTGGCTGGTACAATAAAAGTGAAAGGTGCACATTCAGATGTCAAATTTGCTCTACTTAAAGGGGAAATGACAGAAGAAGCTTGCTAGGAAAAGCAACTCGGTGACATTGAAATGATGAACACTTCTTTTCACTACATGAACTATTTACTCCAGTAGTCAAAATGATAATAACTAGGCGTGTTATATTAGTTGTGCAACAAATTACTGTTAATTCGATTGAAAGTTTGAGCTATCCAATAATTATGGTTCAAGCTTTTGCATTCACAATACCATATTGTCTCCAAGAAGTGACTTAAATTTGATAGAGGTTTGTGCAACCCAACACCATAATGAATCAGAACTTCAGGTTATTTCTCACTTTTCATCTATTGTCTGCTTGGCAAATAAATTGTTGCTCTTGGTTGTCATTTTTTTATGGATCCACAACCACGCATATTCATCTTGATTGCACCCTTCATTAAATGGCTCCATGTGATCTTGGCTGTGTCTTTCATCAAATGGTTCTCTCTCATTTCTTTCACAAACAAACAAGTCGTTCAAGAGAAGCAGTTAAGCAGTCAAGTTGTTCAAATCTGTTTGTCAATGATAGTTAAATTCAAGATTAAAAAATGATAAATAGTAAAACGCCACATAAAAATTGCATTTTTTCAGCAAATTCAACTTGGGTTCATTAAGGTTCTTGCAAATTTGTCCAGGATGAACTCACAGAGGAAAATGCATGCCCTGCAGAGCTCCTAACCAAAGTGACCCAGATCTAGGGTCTACAAGGCACAAAACGATAAATAGAATTATAGTTAAAAGCTAAAACAATTGTCATCTGTATGTTTCAACTGTATTATATCTAAACATTCATTATCTGTATGTTGCAGGTGTCACATTCACCATATCATGTTGCATAAATGTATGACTACAAGTGTCATTGTTATTAATCATGTTGCTCCAATAGAAGACTAGAAGCATCATTGATGCTCCTATAGTTATTGATTTATTCTTCTTAAAACATTTGAGACTAGCTTTTTAACTTACTCTCAAATCATACAATTTAGCAATATTTGTATTGATCTTGATATAGTAGTAAAATATTGTATTTATTTAGGGTTTTAGTGTTTGCTTCTGTGAAATCATGTCTTCAAAAAGCAACAAACATTTGATCAAAGCATCAAACACCACAAACATTGCATATAACTTTAACATTTATGTAGTTATTTTCTAATAATTCATTCCTTTTGCTTGATAAAAACACTAAAGAGTTTATGAGGTACTGAAACCAAACAAAAAAAGCTAAGACAAGCAGGCCACAAAAATATAAAATATCTGCTGTCATAAGTCATAAAATATTTATAAAATAATTAGTTGAAAACACATCTCAGAAAAATATTCCCAATCTCAGACACACATGTGGACATCTCCAGACATCATGAATCTTCAAATAAAGTTTATTTGCATCTTTATAGGTGTCCTGGAATAGTTCCTTGAAAATTGGGAAACTTCCCAATATAACATTCTCAAATATATAATATATTATATAAATTACACTATTTTGTCGTCTAGTGCTGATATCTGGTTGATAAGAGTTAAAAGAACGGAAATAATACACTAATAAATAGGCTTATAACTTTCTATTCCTTGCATAAAAATTTACAATGCTTTCTGTAGCCAAAAAAAATCTTATCAAAGCCCAAAGACACACTAGTACAAAGAGACACAATGATGAAGCTTAAGATGACTATGTGCACTAAATTTTATCGGTTGATTGAAATTATAGCCATCTCTGAGTACTTCCATTTCATGTTTTTAGAATAATCGCATTCCCATCCTAGTCCTTGTCTACCATTTCCATGTAATTATGTTTTAAAACTTAATTGCTTACCTTTTGATGATGGTTATAAAGATCACTAAACTCAATTTTCCTTTTGTTGACAACTATGTGTATACTTTATACTGTCAGTTGTTAATTTTAGGCATTTTACATTCTTTAATGTTGCATAGCCATTGTATAATTATTATTTTTCTAAATTTAATTTTTTTCCCGGATAATGGTAGGAGGGGCTCTGAAAGGGCATTGTAGCCTTCAACAAAGTCTCCAAAAGATAAAACAGTAAATAGAGAACAGGAACATAAATAAATTATAAGACCAGACCTTAAAATCATCACAGGGCTAACAGCAGTCGAAAAATAGTTAGCAAAAAACCTACACAGGGTCAAGCAAAAATCAACAAAAGGGCTTAGGCTAAAACATTGAGACTTTCTACACCCTCCCATTCTTCTTGCAGAGCTTACACTTTGAACAAGAGGGACTCTTCCTCAATTTATTCATTTTTGTCACCTTGCTTCTTCTGACTTCTAGTCATTTTACTTGGGCTGTCTAGCAAGTTTGTCCCTTCTCTCTTTTTTGTGTTGTTAGGAAACCCCTACTGTTGATCGTGTCTCAAAGGCTTTTAAATCTTATTTCTTCCTAGTTATGCTTTACATTTCTTCCTAGTTATGCTTTACCACCTGCAGCTTGTTCAAACCTTCCCACCCTAGTCTCCAATTCAACTGCATTCTCCTTGAAATTCACATTGTCAACAAAAAAATCCTCCAAAGGCTCCTTTTCTTCTCCTTAATAACTCAAGTTGGAGGTCCTTTAGTTCTTTAATATTTACTCATCCTTCTGTTCTCAGTAGTGACCCCTTTCATCATACCTAGCCAAGAGTTCAGAATTTTCTCCAAAAATCTCACCCTACCAGGAATTCCACTATTTGGGGCCCTACAAATAGGAAGATAATGGGGAGTGGAGGCAGAATAGGAGCAGAATTTAGATGGAGAGTTTGAGTATCTACCTAGACAGAAGATGTCTCCCCAAACTGCACTCCTTGAGGGATACCTTTTCTAGACTTAGTGCCATGCTCTAGGCTGGGATTCACTCTTTTAAAAGGAAATGGTTTCTTGGGAATACCAGAAGCCTCAGCCTTCTTCACCTTGGTGTTAGTTCCTAAAATCTGGAAGTCAGTAAACCTCTCTCCCTGTCCCTGACCCTCCAGAAAAGTTGTCTTAGATTCTACCATAGAGGACTTCCTACTTGAACTGCCCTTTATAATACCCAGGGGTTTAAGACCAAGGTTATCTTTATTAACAATTTTTGGGACTACATCCAAACTAGGAAAAAAGGTAAATGAGGGCTTGGTGTATAGGCATATTGCTACTATTTTCTCGGTAGTCCAAAACCGTGTTTCCAACAACATAAGAAGAAAAAATGGTATGCTCATTGTTCTACCATGCCTGAAATGATTTAACAACGAGAATAATAGGAGTAAAGATTCTTGTACCTACCTTAAAGAGTTGCATCCTTCATCATCTGCATGCAAATCTCCTCCTGGTGAGAGGGCAGGAAGGTCCTTAATATGTCATCCTCCAATTCATGAATCCGCTCATCATCTTTGAAGCATGCATAGATTTCTTCCCTTTTCCTTCATTTGTCCTTGAAAATTTTAAGTCCCTCAATCAACATTCAGGTAATTTTAGCCATTCTATAATCTGAAACCCCTAAAGTGATGCCCATCATGATAATAATTCTACCATTTCATGTATGGGCAAAGAAGCCAAATAGCCTTGGTCATTGGCCTTCAAAGTCACGATTAAGCCCCCTCTCTTCAGCATCTTCCTAACCTATACTACCATGTTCTGATCCATTAGCAGTTCTTCACTAGGTTCTCCCACAATTCTTCCCAAGCATCTTGGGTTCTCTATGAAGGACCCACGGAAAACCCAGGGTGTCCGAGAGGGACCTTGGGCAAACCTACGTTGAACCCATGCAAACGCAAGAGGACCCAAGGCCTACCCCTAAAAAATATATAAAAAAGGACATTTTTTTAAAATATTTTTACAAACAAAACAAATTCGTCATACTTAAGTTCGCCGTATGGTTTAACCCCTCAGACAGGTTTTGGAGACTAAGACGCTAGAGATGTCTCCAAAGACATCGAGACACACAAGGTACTTTTGGTTGTTGTCTCCCAAATTCTCCCAACCAGAAATTAATGTCTCTCGCTAGAAAACTTAGGGCAAAACACAGTAGAAGGCAAAAAAAGGCAAATAAATAAAATAAGCCTACAACAAAGCAAAGTCGAAGGGAAATAAAGAAACCGAACAGCAAGAAGACAAAAGTCCATGCAAATTTATAGTTATTAGTGATCATATATAATGATAGTGTAGACTTTTTGAGAGGGCCATAAACAATTGTGTGACCGATTCCTTGTCATTGTAATAGTCTAAAGAGAAATCGCCTTTACTATTCAATCAACAATAGTGTAACACAGGTCCTGGGGGACCGGGGGATGAGGGGATGGTGGGACAAGTTTTCGGGACAGTGGGAAAAAAGGATTCAATTTGGGGATGGCGGGGGGGTGGTGTTGCATATACCATATAGTATATACTATACATAGAGTACATGAAATGCTAGTTATGAAAACATGTACAACAGTATAAGAAGTAAAATTGCAAATGCCAAATACTAAATATAGAAAACAATATACTTGAACATTGAAGTTTTATAGATTGAATATCAAATTACTAATTACTATTAGAAATTAGAATACTAAATAAAATTGCCAAATCGGCAAATGGAAGATAAATATTATATCAAAATATGACAGTAACACCACATGAACCGCAAACATAGAAACTCCAATTCTAATTTTTATTTAGGGTAGCCAACATAACTAGCAATATTGTATGCAATAGAAGCTACAACCCTCATAAATTGTCCATATTATGTTTGCAAATGATCTGAAAATGTCCTTCAATCAGCCAAAAATATATGTATATATCTTATTTCCTTGCAAGTAATTTTTTTTAAATAAGAATTTTTAAAAAAATACACTTTTTAAATGTCTTGGTACAGGAGACTTCCAGAAGTTCCCGAGATGCTCAGGGGACTCTTGGGCATCCCCGAGATGGTTAGGGGACACCTAGGCATCCCCAAGACGTCCCGGGGACTCCAAGTCGTCCCTGCATTCCGGCGAGGTTGAGCGGCAGCTGACAACAGTGGGGGATGCCAAGTACCCATCCCAAAGTCCTCGGGACGTCCCTGTACCGGAAACTTGGGGTTTAGGGGGGACGCGAAGTACCCGTCCCCAAGTCCTCGAGACGTCCCCATACCGGAAACTTGGGGTTTAGGGGGGACGCGTCCCCGTGTTTCACTGGTCGACAATATTGAGTGTGCTCAACACTTATATTACCTTACTTTCACTAAACCATTTAGACTCACTATAATTCTAGCAGTATAAGCAATTTTAAATTCAATTTTTGTTCAATTTTAAAGTTAATGTTATACTTTGTCATTGTTCTTGTTTTCAAAGTTCTATCATGATAATTTCTATAAATTATTAAATTATATTATAAATTTAGTCGTACTGATAACAGTGTTAGTAAACAGATTTGTCCTTTCTTACTTCTTAGGAATATGACTCTTAGTGCCCAAATTATGAACAATATCTGATTACAACAGTTGAAAAGCCGTTCTCTGATTACTGGCTTTTCTCTGA
>MU224939.1:43777-54462 GCA_018584345.1 Thuja plicata | reverse complement strand
TATTCCCTTTTAATACATTGGGCCCACCTTACTATAACTAAGCTTGCGGAAAATCACCAAAGAGGTGCGAAACCCGCACAGTGTAAAATTCTTCTTTGCGGAAAATTACCCGAGAGGTGCGAAACCCGCACAGTGTAAAGTTCTGCCTTTGCGGAAAATCACTTTCTTAGGTAGAATTCCACCATGGAGAAGATAATTTCTGAAATCCCACCGAGCTCGTTCTCGCTCATTTCTTAACCAAATTGCTCGCCGTTTGTTGCATTAGGATCGTTGAGACTTGTAGAATCGATCCATACTAGTCTTCGATCTCTGCCTGAGAAAGAACATCAATTGGAGCACAAATCTTTGCCGGGTTGGGATCTACAACCTACCCAAAATAATGAGACCTCAGAACAACCCGCCGGCTAAGAGAAGGAAAGGCAGTGACAGGGAAACCCGACAAAGATAGTCTACCTAAGAAAGACTTAGACCTAGACTTGGACTGACCAGACTGGCTAATTGACTCCAAAATCCTCCACTTTGACAGCATGGGTACAGGATGAAAAGTGGGGCAACAAACAGCACTAATCTCTAGAGTCTCCAAGTACCCATGTCTCCTAGTAACCTTGTTTCACCCTTGAGTGATAAAATTGTGAAAATGTCATGTGTCATGAAGGTTTGTCACATGAGAAACTTGATTACAATGAGAGGTTGACAAGGAATCAGGATCTAACTCATGAGAGTATTGACTTGTTGCGCAACTTGTCAAAAAATATATTTAGATGAGAAAGCTTGTATAGTACATGGCAAGAGAAAGTGGCGTTGTATCTCGCTATGGTTCAAGTGAACTTGAACCAAATGTTAAGAATCTGATACTTTTGATGAAGAGCAATATGAAGATTATTAAATGCATGTTAATAAGATCCTAGGGCTGATCCTATTTCATGTCGTAGAGCAGAAGTGCAATGGAAGAAACCGAATGTAGGATGGGTAAAAATCAACTTTGATGGTGCTTTGAAAAGAAATCTGGGTCTGTTGGGGCTGGGTATGCTGCAAGAGACTGGGAAGGTAATATACTAGCGATCGAAACAAAGAGTCAAGAGGATGGAACCAACAATGATGAGAAAGAACAAGCAGCTTTACTTGCGGTTGATCTAGCCAAGAGGATTAAAGTGGAACAATTACACCTGAAAGGGGATTCCCAAATTGTTGTCAACGCCATTGCTAATGGGCATGCACATGTGTGGCGGATTGCTAAGATCATTACCATCATTCGCAAAAAGTTGGCAAATTTTAAAGATTTCAAAATCTCACATATATTCAAGGAAGGTAACACCTTAGCTGACTCTTTGTCCAAACTGGCAGTGTCCTTTGTGGACAAATTTGGATCCAATTTGTCTAAAATTTTGACTGAACTGATAGATGGGGTGTCAAGATGGTTTGGTATGTTGAAGTACAGCGATGAGCACGACAATTAATGTTGCATGCAGCCCAGAGTATTTGATTTGTGTGAGAAGGAAGAGTGTTTCATGAATTTGGGTGGCATTCTGTGGCGATTGTTGGGAGAAGAGTCAAGAAGAATCGGAGACGAATTTCAATTTGATGGCATCCAACAGCGAGTTTCAGTTTGAAGGTGTCCAAACAGCAAATGGTGTTTTGGGGTAAAATTTCTGAGGACTGGCTGAGGAATGTTTTTATGACAGACGGTCCTTTCTTCTTCTTGCTAGTTTATTTGCTACTGGGAAATGATTTCATGCTTGCAAAGCATAAATACAGGACCAATACTGATATTACATCGATGTTCTGTGCTTGGGGTCTAGAATTTGGCAGCAGGGAAGAGGTGAAATGAGTCATGGAGAGATGTGTAAGACCTAAGTGGGAAGCAGGTGTTGGAGACAATTTTGGACCTGGCATAGCCGAGCCATGGATTTGTGGCTGCTGTGGGGGATTGGGTCGATGTGCCTAGGTATCCACCACATGTCCATCCCTTCATTCTGTGGCATGCATTGGAAGACAAAAACACGAGGGGTGAAGCAAGACAAACTTGGGGCTGCATTCAAGATTGTGTCCAAGACTGGGAGGTGGCTCTGACATCCAGTGTACCAAAGGAGAAGAAGGAGAAACGCAAATTGAAATTCCAACTTGCTAACTATTGGATGGGTGAGCCTCAAGTGGTTGTTGGCAGGGGATGGAGTGCTCATGGTCGTGGGCGTGGTGGCCAACGTTGAGGCAGAGTGTGAATTCACCCTTGGTTTGTCCTCCGCTCGTGCGCTGCTTAAGCAAGTTTGATTTGAATTCCAAATTATGTTCTATGCCTCTCCTTTTTGTACTGTTAATGTATGTACTGTGTATTCCCTCACTGATGATGGTTCGAGCAGTTCTCTCTGGTTATGGGGTTGGGGTAATCAAAAACATATAGATGTATAGGGTTTTTTTGGAAATATGCAGAGGTTGGTGGATGGTTGATGATCTTTGTTTGGAGACTTTACAATAATTTTGTATTTTGATACTCAGATGTAATAATAATATAATACTTTTACAGACCAAAAAAAAATGAAGATTATTAAATATTGTTTGTAATTTTTAATTGTGTATTGACATTTGACAAATCATTGAATTCTGAATTAATAAGCATTTTCATTTTTGCAAATTATGGAGTTTTCGGTTTTTTTTATTGGCAATTATGAGTATTCAGTGTTTTATATTATATAATTTTAAACTTTTTAATACATGCATACATACACACACACACATACACAAGCACACGTGTGCACACACACGTGTGTGTGCTTATTCATGTACCCGTACCCAAGGGAAAAAAATCGTACCATTGACCAAGTTCTGATTCCCATACCTGCATCCGTATTGAATCAGCAACTTAGTTCCAAACAATGACATTCCTCTTGAAACTGTCACAAGATGATATCTCCAGCCTCAAACAATCTTTTCCATGATATAAGCTACTAACTGTATCAAACCCTTTCTTCCTCGCTATGGAACAATATAGCTAAAGCATGAAAAACCCCAACCCAAAGGTGAGGATAGCAATGATTGAACCAACAGTGAAGATAGGCAGACCAGCAATCATTAATAATGAAATCAGATCCCTCACACACCTTAGATTGTTTTTATGGGAAAAGTTCTCAAAACCCCTACAATATGAACTTGAAATGATGACAGTGGTACTTGACACACAATTCAAAGCTCGACTAAATTTATATTATATATTCAAACCGTTTTTTTAAATTCTATCATCTCCAAATACCAGTCTCTTATTTTTAGGAAAAAATGTTTCCCATACTAGTATTGGTCTCCATCTGCTGGTAACACTATGGTTTATCAAAATTGATCCGATACAACAACAGATCCAGAACTCATAATTGCCAAAGGTTTCATTTTTTTCAGGTTACACATTTTGAAAGAACTTTTTGGAATCTAACCTTTTTGCACTGTAATTTAAATTACTGTATTTTTTTAAGTTAGATCCCAAGAGAATTTAATAAAAATACTATTTTTACCTTGAGTTGAAAGCGTGTGCTTCTTAGGTGAATTACAAGGTAAGTAGCAATTATTCCCAAAGATTTATTTCTCCTTAGGCTAGGTGAAAAATTCTTCTTACCAGTTACTCTGAAAAAATAGTCTCAAAACCAGGAATAGCATGGTACGTGGATGGGTACATTTAGTATGTAGAATTTGCAGAGCACATCGACACTGGAGATCAAAGGCAGGTAAGAGATAAAGCAATATGCAAGCAGTCTATAAACTAATCAAAGAATTTACTAAATTTGCCCCTCCAAATCTGGCAAATGAATCTCAAGACATTACCAGCAGTACATGACTGGGCCAAGGGGAACACCTGTTTGTTTTAATGCAGACTGAATTTTAAAATCTGCTCAACAACAGTTTGCAGGAAAACAGTATTCAGCGGACCAAAAATACATCATTGCTTTTTCCATTCTTATTGCCTGTTTGCCATTGTTCCACGCCTCTCTTTTATGACAAGTTACCATTTGAATCTTTTTTCTTTACCACGAGGAAATGTCAAATAATACAAAAGGCCCCATATACATGTCCAAGTTAAACCTCGTCAAACTTTATGAACATATGAAGTTTAGCCAACCATCACAAATGTTTCATTCTAAGTTTGGCAAACTTAGATTGTGAGACATATGATCATTTAAGTAAGAAGGACATGTAGCCATTGATAATGCTAGGAAAGTGCATTCAGTATAGGCTCCTAATAAACATAGATTATACTCAATGTAACTTGTTGGCTAAATATTTTGCAAGTCACTAAGACTACAACTTGGCAAAATGTTTCTTTTAGGCAGAAGTATGCGAGATTGCTCTCTCCTCTCAGCAATAAGGGAGGCTCCCTTCTTACCACAAGTGGCTTCAAGTAAAACTGAATTGTATCACACACAATTCTCCTTGCTACAGTAATACCGGTGGCTCGAGGAATGACTTAAAAACAATCCTTTAAGATAGCAGTTAATTTTATCTAAAGATGAAATAATATAAGAGCTCAAAGTCTCTTATCCTTACTTCAAATAATTACTCTAACTTCAGATGTACAAGAAAGCTCAAAGTCTTCCCTTGAACACCCTCTAATCGATTTAAGATTCCAACACTGAAGCCCAAAGTCTTCAGCTTTGAAACGCTGCAGCCACTACTCTCTATAGTAACCCCAATCCTCTGAAGCACAAAGTCTTCAAAAAAAACTTGGATTAAAGGTGCTCCAATGATATAAACAATATCACTATTCAATCTGAACAAGGATAACCAAATGCAACATAAGAATACATTCATTAATGGTCAAGATAACAACTCAAAGTCTGTCAATCTCTATTCCTTTATTCAAATGCTTAACTCTTTTACAATGAAACACAAAGTCTTCAGAATTCAGGGATTTTGCCTATAGTTTACTTGCACACACAAAAGATGATTATTTACAATGAGCTCCCTCCTTTATATAGGAAAAAGAGGAGAGGAAAGTGGAGAAGAAAGGGGAAACCCTTAACCACTTTGACTTATTCTATCATTACTCTAACTAACTAACTTTGACTTATTCAATGTTGTAGGACCTAATGTACTTTCAGCATGATTACATGAGACTACTTTGCACCTGATACTATCACATGCAATTAAATCTTGCTTTTACATTACATGTAATCTGTCAATTTACAAATTACAAAATGCATAATGAAATATTCTAAGTGTCTGACAAGACACGACATCTATTTGCATCATCCTCTGTCGGTCTTCATGCTGCTACAAGATGCCCAATGATTGATGTGTTCTGGTTGGCGAAAGCATTTCGAACCGGAACGTGAATCTCCATCCTTGATTGTTCTGCATCATAGTGGTGATTGTTGGAAAGCATCTTCGTGTCTCTCTGTTTCAGTCGTGAAAGCATTCTATGTACTCATTATTCAACACTTACCACCTCCTTTTCTGGCTCCATCATATGATTGCTCTTGCTTTGTATCCTTGCATCACGGGAAGAACATGAGAAGATCTTTCTTCAACTTGCAACAAGAACTTGCATCATTGAGGGGAAGAACAAACTTGATGCATCTCACAAGTGAGTGGAAGAAAGATGAAAAACGAGGTTTCTCTGGAGTATTGCATATGAATGAATAACAAGCTTTGAGTTTATGGAAGGTGGGGTTTTTAGAATCATTTGCATCTCATAAAAAGCCATAAAAAAGCATGAAGGTGAGCTTTTCGAAAGCATATGCGTACTGAGGGAAAGTCAAAAAGTGGGCTTTTTTGGCAACTTTGCATATTGGAAGTTTCACACTTGTCTCTTCAACATGTAAATGAAAAGATGGGCTTTTGTTGTATTTTGCATATGGGCCAGCACTTAGTCTCTTTTCATTCATTTTTGGAAAGTCACCATCAAGAACGGGGTTTTTAATCCCAACTGCATGTGAGAATAAATAACATCCTCATATGCAACTTAGAAGAAAATGGAAGAAGAAGAATGGAAAAGAAAAGACATGTACATCCAAAAACGTAAAAAGAAATGAAAATGTACATATGTGCAACAAGAGGAAAGAAATAAAATCCATACCTTCTTCTTGGAAAGCGAAGGGAAAAACAACTCTCTCAAACTTTGAAATTCTGGAAACAATTGAGAATTTCAAATTTAGATTTGAAGTGCAAGTTTGGAGATATAAAGGCAATGAGTTTGATTAATTCCTCATGCTAAATGAAAGTATTTGCATGAGTAATGAAAAGAGGACTGACAAATGTCTTCCATGCATTCTTTGATTGCATAAAATCAGCAACCATCTTGGAAAGATTCCATCAAAATCATACCCTAAACGAACTCAATCTCTTCTTACAAATAAATGCAAGAAATGAATGCATTTCGAAATTTAAAGAATGGAGGAAAAACAATCAAAACAAGAAGGAAAACTTACCGAAATTCCAAGCTTAAAGGAGCGAAAAACGTAGAGATTAATGACATCAAAAACCCTTTTTTTTTCTTGCTGTGATGCCCTAGACGTGCTTTTCCTCCCAAAACGCAGCTTCTTGTGGATGAAGAACTTACGCTTTTGATGCAATTTGTATTCTAAATCCCGTCACAGCTTCTTTAAAGGAGAAATCACTGCCTCTTATGAAAAAAAAATGGACTTTCAAGAACATCTTGCATATCTTATTTTGCAATGAAATATGCAAATGTCTTAAAAATCGATGCCATGTGCTCTCTTTAAGTGGAAACACAGTTTTCGAAGACTCTAGCATATGCCTCGCACTTTATAAAGCAATAAAAAAACGACGCCCTGCATTGGAAAGTTAAGCTACGGGCTTCAAAAAGGAAACACGGGATTTTAAGAATATATCACACATGTTATGGTTTGCATCGAAACATGCTTTCCAAGTCAAATTCGATGCCATGTTCTCTTATAGAGAGAAAACGTTTTTTTTTCGAACTCTTTGCATATGACTTTCTCTCTTTAAAAATGATATGCAATTCAATTCGACGTCCTGCTTGTTAAGATGAAACTGTGGGTTTTTAACTGAGCAATGCATATAGTTCAATAATCTTTTAAAAATATGCAACTCTCTCAAAAAATGACGTCCTCTTCCATATGGAATAATAACGCTTTTTTTAGAAGACAAGAGCACATGCACATAGGGCAAAAATCGCCACTATAAGCTTTTAAATTATAAACCATAAGTTAAGATAGGAGTATGACGGGTTTTTAGAAGAAAATAACATATGTTTAATATGTAACTTCAAAGAAAAACACCACCTTGAGTTTTAAGTTATAGTATCCTTAAAACATAAGTGCAAACTGCAATCCCTCCCAAAAACCCCACCTTTATGCATTTGAGACTTTGAATACATTGAGAGTGGAGTTTTAAAGATGATTTGCATATGTTATGACATGCAATAGTAAATAAAAACCCCACCTAATTGCATTTAAAACATAATCTTTATATGTAACATATAGTAATAATAATATAATATGCAGGACTTAAAAAGTCCACCATCACATATTTAAACCATTAAAAACTATAAGTAAAACTTCTCAGAATGATGTGAAATTTTAAAATGGGGTTCTAAACCCATTTTACATATAAATGACATTTTTATTTTGTGCAATTATAAATAAAAAGCCCACTTTTGAAAGATTTTAACCAAGACGTGCAAACTGTCTGAAAAATCTCACTGGCGGGATGCTTTAAACCTTTATAACATGAGCTAGACAAACCCGATTGACGCCTAAGATAGCTCGAAACGAGCGGAATTAAAAATGCCATCAATTCTAGGGTAAAAATTAAACCAATAATCAAACACAAGATCAAGAAAAAGCCTTAGAGAATTTAACCTACAAAATTTAAAGTAGGGTTGCCCCAATTTTGCGAATGCCAAATTGAGGACAACATAACTGAAAATGTGAAAGAATGTACAGACAGAGGCATTGTTAGACCTGAACTTCAATTATAAGAAGAAATTGAGAAATAAAGTATATAGACTACAAACGGATATGGCATATCAAATATGAGATTCTTTTCATAGAGAACAAATTTCAGGACTGGTTTTCATGTCCAATGTAAACCTAATCAATCTTTATTAAACATTTGAAATTTTCATTCTAAGTTTTATAACCTTGGATGTACAATACATAACCACCTTAGGAAGGAAGAACAACACGTAACCACTCATAATGTGATGAAGTTGCATTATGAGCTTGTTCATTAATTATACCTGTGCCTAACCAAAATTGTGAAATCCATGTAATAATTGAGGCAGTTCCCAAATTTCAAATGTACAAATTGATTTAATTGAATTAAGAAATCAGGAATATATAAACTGTCTACAAATGGATGATTATAGCCTCTCAAGCATGAGATCCTTTTCTAAATGACAAACAAGACAATTAGGTTAAAGATCACCAAGTCACTAGCTTTGCTTCATTTTTTTTTAAAAAAAATGTGTACCATTCAAATCATGTTTTCATTCATTAATAGATCTTAGTGCTTACTCTTCCATCCAGCGAGGCAAACGTGGAGCTTGAAAGGATGGTCTCAGCTCCCACCCATGAAGACCTTCCAAGCTGCCAGCTTTCCCCGGTAATATAGCAAGTACAAGAGCAGAAAACCCATTTATTAATCTCACGGTGTTGTTAAAAGTTTCTTGTGTGAATGCTTTCACGGATCTGCAAAAAGCAATCAGAAAAATTGTAAATCCTTTAGTCTCAAAAAATCGTTAAAACTCATACCATCGTCATAGAAGTATCCTTAGAACATCTAAACCCTGATCTTAATCATAAGAACTAAAACTGAAAATCTTTTAATCCACATTCATATATGACTTATTAGCTAAGAGGAGAATCTTCGGGACCTTGATATCCACCAACTAGCAACAACATTACTGAATTAACTGCGTGACCAAGAAGTAGATTCGTCTCGCTTTGAAATATGCAATATATATATAACCATAAAGAAGGCTCCAAAAAGCTTATAATTGCCGGCGATTATATCATGATGAACCTAGTTGCTTCAATCTCTTTACAGAAAACAGTTATACTACCTTTTTGTGGTACTTCACTATTTAGCCAATTAACGTCCTTTTTAACCTCAAAACAAGATAAGCGAAACAAGGCCGCAGAAATTCATGACAGAATGCAAAAGATTGCCAACAACTGTCACATTTCTGCGTGAACCAGAGCAATTAACAATTTCGTAAAAACTGACTGGGTATGTTCATCAATAATTGAACAAAGCCCTAATAGGCACAAGAACATATTTTGTGCTGACACGCATTCCCATTCCTACAAATGGCATGTACAACCTGGTTTGTTCCTAACACTTATACAACACAGGAAATCAGGCCTCCTGGACCCAGTCACAAACCTGCAAATGAACTGTGCCGAAAAAACCCTAAAAGTTCTTTTAGAGTCGGCAAACATTTATTTTTCTTAGAAAATAGGTGGTAAATGGCAGAGACGGAATTGTATCACTGATAAAGCTTGGGTTTACTTTCTTCTCTCCGCCGAATATAATCGGTGCTCTAATTTATTGCAATGACAACTACAATGAAGGGGCTTTTGAACATTGTGAATCGACAATTCCACAGAGATATTTATATTCCATTAGAGTTCCCACCATGATCACTCCAAATTTGCTAAAACATGTATTGAATTACTCTTCCCACCATCATTCTTCAGATATGCATAAACATAAAGATATGTTCAATTGATTCTGTGACGTTAGAGAGAGCAGGAGAGGCAGACTTACTCTTTGGCAACGCCAAGTGCGGAATCGACGAGCCTCTGCATCGCTTTCGCTTCACCTCTGCTTGTTTCTTTCCAATTTCAATTACAATTCCAATTCAACCGATGTTTTCTCTGATGACGGCAGAAGCACCTGAACTCTTTCACCGATATTATGAGACAGAGTTAGATTTGACACGTACGCGGAGAGACAGAATTCTTAAATCCGACGCAGGAAAGAAAGGAATAATGGATCAGTTTTGTTTTATGGTGAGGTGCCTAGAGAGATAAGGCCAAGCCATAGTTTGTTAATATTTTTTAATTTTGCACCGTTGAAAGGGTCTCTATCAGGAAAGTAGTTTATTTTTATTTAGAGAAATCTAGATTTTATTTCAGTGATTAACTTAACTTTTAAACAAAATTAAATTTAATATTAGAATCTAAGAAAAGATAGAATATTTATTATTATTTTAATTAAAGAATTATTTTGTTTTTTTATTTTATTAATATTTATATTTGAATCTTGATTGTCAGCACTACATGCAATAAACCCCAATATATGTGTACACTATAGGTGTTAATGATAGGAGTTTGTTTTAATGATTCTATCTTTCACATGTTGCATTGGGAAGATTAAAAGAGATGGCTTCACATAGTATTTCACATTTCTCGATATATATATGTATGTGTGTGTGTGTGTGTGTGTGTGTGTGAACACTATAGGTGTTGATATTAGGAGCCCATTTTAATGATTCTCTCCTTCACATGCTACATTGGGAAGATTGAAAGAGATGGCTTCACATGGAATTTCAGATTTATGGGTGTTGGTTAACATATTTGTCTTCCTATAAGGGCCCGTTTGGACCACGGAATACCAAATGCCAGATATAGTCAATTTTGGAAGATCAAATTCTCAAAATGAAATTCTGGAAGATCAAATTCTCAAATATATGGGATGACCTGTTTGGTTCACCC
>MU224939.1:21695-43712 GCA_018584345.1 Thuja plicata | reverse complement strand
CAAAGAGCCGATTTGGCTGCGTTGAGGCTGGAACAGACGCAAACCATCTGTCAAAAACTGCAAATTCTTTAACCAAGGCTTCATAGACTGGAATAGCTTCTGGTTTGAAGCCATTCATCACGGTCTCTGACATTCCCTTTTCAATGCTCTCGGCCTGCTGAGCGAATCCGTTCATGGGAGGAGGATCCACGAAAATGTCTGTAGAATTTCCAAAGACCTGTTCTCTGATGGCTTGGTATGAATGGCCAGGATCTTTATCCACATATTCCGATTTGTGATCAAAAAATAATTTGGCAAAGCTGGGATCTGAAGTGGACAGGGGATTCCATTCTTGCCCTGTTACGCCGTCAATTTCTGGATTAATCCGCTTCATCCATCCAAGCATGTGGTCGAAGGATCAATTCTCTTGGACAAGAACAACCACAGTTTTTATCGGCCCTTCGATCTTTATCTCGGCCATTGCAAAGAAAATAAACAAGACTGTAAGAAAACAGAGTTTTGCACGCGGATGCGGACCCGATAGTTTTAAAAATTGGAATACCAAAGTGGAATAAGAGGGTCAAATTCCAATTCCACCTTTTTTAGTGGAAGACTGAATGCTCATTTTTTGGGCAAAATTGGAATTCCGAAATTCCAATTCCATCTTATGATGTTGCACACAAACATGGCAGACCATATTCGGAAATCGATATACCGGAATTACGGCCGATATGCCGTGGTCCAAACGGGCCCTAAAAGAATCTTTAAAAATGACTCATAATGCCCAAATTGAAAAGTCAAAATAGAACCAAAAGTTGAGTCATTTGTAATAGCAATTGTAAGTGCTCTCTGAATTTTCATATGAAGGTAGAGCTCCCTTCGTTGGATAAAATATTTGTTTTCTAAATATGTTTTTAATCGGAAAGCAACAAAGGCAACTAACATTTGCTCATAACACAGATGCGAACAACATATTTATAAACAAGAGGATACTGGAGTAAAAGACACAAAGATCATTGTCCAAATACCCACAACAAAGAGGGAAAAGATTAAATAATTTTCTTTGACGTATGAATGAATGCAAAATCAAAGTCTGCAACAAACATACGCATAACTGGAATGCACAAGAAAACATTATAAAAATAACACGAATGACTCAAGACAAATTATAGTCAAAAGAAATACACACAAACACACAGATCTAAATATATTTCTTCCTTTCTCATAATGCAAATAGATGACTAAAAGATCATCTTATTCTTGTACAATATTTATGCCCAAAAACATAAAATAACATTCTTTTTTCCCCTCTTTACAATAGAAAACCAGAAAATTTCCCCTTGCTACAAAGTTAAGTTTTAAGCAAGAAAAAGAAAAGAGTCAAAGAGAGTCTCACTTCAAAAAAAATTTATAATAAATAATACCTGATGACTTTATGGTTGCTTGTAACTAATTCTTGAAATCATTATTAAAAATAAAATTTGAAACCATTTTCACTTCCCGTGGAATTGTTGTTTTCCAATTGATTTAAAACATCTTTATAATGTTTTAAATTGTTGCTCTCAAACTTTTTTTAAAAACATTTTTATAATGTCTCAAACTTTAATTTCTCCTGCAGCCACTTTTTATTAAATTCACCACGGGTTAACCTGGCATCCTGGGGCTGTAAAAATTTGCGAGCAGTTCTCATAATTAAAATAACAGATGAGTTTTTGACCATTTTTTAACAACTCACCAAATCGGGGTACTTCCTTTGTAAATTGGCTCTGTCAACCATATTGTTTCATTGAGAAAGTATTAAAATAATATATTGTATGAGCTCGTATGGTCATAAAATTAAATCTGGGAACATTTAAAACCAAAACATTAGGTGGGTTGTCCTCAGATTTAAGTAATCTGCAACTTTTTTCAGATGCATTTTCGGACTGATGGATATGTATGCAGAATTTGACTGTCACAGAATGAACCTTGAAATGTCGAACCTTTTCACCTTTGAACTGCAGGGTTCAATCAAAAGGTTCAAAATTATTGATTTTTCCCAAAATATGCTCCCTTTCAATCATTCGCCTTCATTAATCACTTTGCCTTTATATTCTCATGCGTTATTAACCTTGAACCTTGAACAAAAAATAAGTACAATGGTTTAAGATCAACACCCACCAACCTGCTTTGCACTTTCAAAATTTACCTTCAGCAGAGGTTCAAGTTCAATGAACCTTGAATTGTTGAACTTTTGAACTTCAATTGCGAGGTTCAACGGGGAGGTTCAAAATTACATACTTCAAAATACACGAAGACCCAAAGTAGAAGGCTTTTCATTAATTGAATAATGGCTTGGGGAGATGAAAACTTTAAAAATTTCCAAGTTCAAAAATTGGGGTAACAATGGGGATCAGTTGTTGGGGGCTTTTTCATATCTTTGTCATCTGGGATTGGTCTCGTCGCGAGACTTGGTATTGGAGGCTCTTCTTTGCCCGATCGGTTGGGTGGGAAGGGTTCGATTGATGTTGTGCCTAATGCCCTTTTGAACATGGGTGCTTATGTGGACCCTAACACTTCTTTCATTGTTGATCCTCAGAGACTTTCACTGGGGAAATCTGGTGGTTTGGTGAAGAAGAAATTTGTTGAGAAGGGGCCTTTCCCTGTCTCAAAGTCTATTGTCATCACTTTGGAGGTAGAGATGGTGGAAGATATTGATCATGTTGCCACTGTATTTTCCTCCCATGGTGTGATCTACTAGTTTAGGGGCTTTTGGCCCAGTCTCCCGGAGCTACATGCTTGGATCTCTCAACATTGGGAGCCCATCATTTATGGTACTGTTCACATTTTCCCTATGGCTAAGGGGTTCTTTATTGCTAAATTTGAGAATGTTGTCGATAGAAACACAATCTTGTGTGATCATTTTTTTTAGTTGGGAAGGTAAGTTTATGCTAATGGTTAAACCTTGGCATCCTGACTTCAACCCTTCTTCTAAAATGTTCAACAAGATTCCTATTTGGGTCAGACTTCCCTACCTTCCCCTTTGTCATTGGGTTGATTCTCTATTAGAGGAAGTGGGTGAGGCTCTTGGTGACTTTTCTGATGGTCAATGAAGAATCTTCTTATATTTTTCATTCCACCTTTTCTCGAATCCTGGTTGATATGGATGTTTCTAAGGGGCTTCCTACAAAGATTAAACTCTTATCTTCTAAGGGTAGCTGGATCCAATCTTTGGACTATGAAGGGAGTCCCTTCAGGTGTAGAAGATTCTTTAAAACTGGTCATGTGGCGGCTCATTGTGAATTAGAGAAAAAAAAAATGTTTCATGGTGGAATGGTGCCTCTTCTCAGCATTCTACATTTTAGAAGAGTTCCTCCTAAAGGAGTTTCTCCCAGGTGGTTGCGTAGGATCCTATTTGCCTTGCGTCTTCTTCTCTAGCTGTTCCAACGTTGGATGGTGGATGTGTTGAGGCCAATGTGCCTCAAGTTCTCGATGGTGTTTCTAAGATGGCTGGTGTTGTTGGTTCTGCACTTTTTGCGTCTCAGAATTGTGCTTCATGTGATAGGGCTCTTGCTGGAGACTGTGCTTTATCTGTTGAGTGTGTTGATTGTGTTGTCTCCCTTGTTGTTGTTGGCTTTGCCTCTCGGGATGTTGTTGGCCCTATCTCTGACTCTTTTGTGGGTGTTGTTGGTCTCCCTTCTCAGGGTGTTGGGATTCAAGCATTGGATTTGTTAGCTTGGTCGGATGTGGCTACTAAGGTGGAGGAGGGTTGGATTACGGTTAAAGGTAAAAAAAATCCAAGCTGTCTTCGCCCTCCTTTAACATGACCATATGTTCCCACAACAGCAAGGCTAAAGGAAAATCTTAATGGTCTCTGTTTGTGGGTGTTTGGACTAGAGTTTTTTCTAGTTCTTTCTTTAGTTTGTGGTTGCATGTTGGTATTCTTGTGCAACACTTGTCTCAGGTTGAGGGAGCATGTTGGTAAAACCCTTGTCTTGGTCTTAATCCGTTCCTTTTTTTGGGCTTTCATGGTATATCTTTTGTGACCATTTTGTAAAGGGTTTCGGGTCCCTTCAAAACCTAATTTTCTCATTAATCAAAAACAACGGGGATCAATATGATTGTGTATCTTCAGTTGTGGTGATGGCTCATTGAGAGTATGCAGGTTTGTTTTTATGAAGGTGTTGAGGTTGTCAAAATATGTATAAAATTTTTGGAGGGGGAACTAATTTTTGCATACTATTAGTAGTCTGGCTCTAAGAAGATTTGTGGTCTGTTGTATTTTAGAGTTGGGTGTCTTTGTACAAAGGAGTCCCTAGAAGGTTGTCTCTTTGAGATAAACACAACAGAAGTTTGGAATGTAATACATAGTGTGATTAGGTGTAGTATTAGTGGGGAATTCCATGTGCATGATGGGTGGGTCTATGGTGCAATATTTGGTCTGATTGTGCAAACATTAGAGTCTAGAGAGTTGGTTTTCATGATAGGAAATGATCTGGTGATTGATTACAACCTCCTTGTCATGGTCCATACAATCCTTGATTATGATATGAGAGGTTTTTTTTCCATTTTCTAAGTTTATTTCCCTACTACTATGTTTGATATACAACTGGATGAGGAGAATGAAGAATGGGGGAATGAAACTAGCGTGGAAATGATTGGGGAGGGACAGGGTCATAATGCGAGTAACGAGGAAAATTTTCGGGAGGTTTGGATGGATTTCAAAGTAGAGGCTAAATTTGGTATTTGTTTGGCATTCTTAGACTTGATGGATAATAATGTTTTGGAAATATCTGCAACAAGTAAACAATGATTGTTGAAACTTGGGTTCATGGAATTGTATATTTATTCCAAATGATATCCTAGATTAGATGTTGCTTCGCTGATTTTGGTCCTTTTTGTTACATTTTTTTTATCTTAGGTAGTAAAGGGTGAGATTGGATATAAGTGCTCAAGGGACTATGTAACTACATGGACCATGTGTGTCCAAAATGATGTAATCTCTCTTGTTATGAATAGAAGGAGCTACCCCTAATAAAAGATAATGCTCAATATATGTATGTATGTATATAATTGTATATTTTATATTGCCAACATATAAATATTAAATAATGTTTAAGTTTTACAAAAATATTTTTACATATTATTCTATTTATTTAATAGATATTATTTTTAGTTGTTAGAGTTTTGACAAATTAATAGGTTATTATGTTGAGTACATAAGTTATTTTGTAAACAAAATACACTAATAAACATAATAGAAAAGAAAAATCAAAATGACAAGAATAGAAATGAGTAAAGATCTATTGTAATGATGTCCAAATAAGTTAAATAAAAACAAATACACAAATAAATAAATCGATACAATAATAGATAAAATAAAACCAAGGGAATTTTGTTTTATTTTTTAAAACTAAATATTATAAATAAAAAATAGTATATATTCATACCAAATTCAAGAGATAGCCAAGGTTCAAGAAGGCGGGCAAACGAAATTGATCGCAAGTTCCCCATGGAAGATCTTGGAGGCAGATATGCACACGAGGCAAAGAGGAGTGACAAGAAATGAAATCAAGAAGCAATGTCAAAGAGTGCCATAGGTCACATAGAGGCATGACTACGACAAGTAGAAGGAGAAAACCCTTGACATTAACCAAATGGGCACAAACTTTGAGAAAAGAACAAATTTTTTAATTGGAACAATCCAAGGACAAGAAATTGATGGGTAATGAGGTGGTCATCAATTAATAGGGATCATTGGCATTAGAATGAGAAAAGAAAGGATTTGCAAAACTTGGAACACCCTTGGGTTCAGCAATAAAATGCATTTGATCTAGGAAAAAGGACAAAGCAATTTTCCCTCGAAGGATAGTATGGTTGGCATTGGCAAAAGAAGTCAATTTTTTTTTGAATTTTTCAATAAATATTGAGGAAAAGAGACAACATTAGGCACCCAACAAAATTCAAAAGATTCATAGAGAAATGAAGGCCCAAACTCTAAGGCCCCTCTACTTGCCCAACTATTATGAAGTTCCATGTGTGTTGTTGGTGGATACCACCATCAATAATTTATTCAAGTTAAATTTATAGACTAAGCATCCTCTACACAGGGAAGACCAGGTGTGTTGTGTATTGTTATGTTATTTCATTGATGCTACTAAGGGCAATATCTTTGAAGCATGGTGGTGAAAGCCTACTACCATAATCTCATGCCTTGAGACCCCTTCATGCTTGGTGATTGAAATTGGTTGTAGAAGGTATCAACAAGCCTCGTGTCACCATTCATATATGGGTACTAAAGGTGTCATTATATCAAATAAAATAAAGCCAATAATGAACTTGTACATCATGGTTAGTTGTTAATCTCCAAGGTTGTCATTTACTTTGTTAATTGTTATTGATGAAATGAAAACATGTAGCTACTCTCATTGTTAAAGGGTTAACATGGTTGAATTTTGAGTATGGTATTATTGTAATTCTTTTCTGAACTGAGAAAATTAATGTCTTTTGGATAATTGAGTAAGTATTATGTTGATTTCATTAGAGTCAGTATTTATGGTTCATAGTTCAACTATTAGTTAATGGTAATTAGTCATTACCATTGAGTAATGAGTGATACATTTGAAATTTGATATGGGTCACTGCAATATCGCAAGCATAATAATAGTATGAATTTGTCCTATTTATGTTGAATTAGGTTTTTATTGATGTGGTTTACAAATGTCAGTAGAAGGCTCCATTCTATGAAAGTTCTATTGGCACGAGAAAGTACTGAATTTAATATTTACATTTATTGTACTCTTGAGAATGTGAACACAATTAGATTTAAATAAACAAGGTTGCAATTTTTGTAAATTAATTTATTGATGGCTAACAATGAGTTGTAAAAGGAACAATAATTCAAGCTTGCAAGCTTAATATATGTCCAATTTAAGGTATGTACCGAAGAAAGTTCAAGGTGCATGATTTTTATTATTTTTATAATTTAATGTAATTTATTTTTTGAATATCTGACATTCTTTCTCTTATCATGAAGAACTAATGATGAAAAAACCTTGTAGGTATATGAATGGCCTTGATGGGAGGACAAGAGAATCACAAGACCCCAATAATCCACTTCATGAGTATGAAGTGTGAGGGGTGGGATGGAAGTTGTTTGTGTGAGTCAAAAGTTGTGGGGTTCGAGGTTGGGTGTCATAAGAGTGTTTACGATGGTTGTAACCCGTAAGTAATTTTAGAAGTCATTTTTAGGTGGTTAGAAAAGTAAAAAAATTTAAGTCATTAGGCCATTTTTAAAACCCTAATCCAAGTTCTTAGGGCTAGGGTACTTGTAGGTCATGTTAACAAGGTGGGTTGAGTTCTTTTAAAGTGGGAATTTCTTTGAGAAAAATGGAGGAAGAGGAAGGCAACTGATTTAAACCTATATGTGAGGCTATAACCGAAAGGTAAACTAATTTTCTCATTCCTTTGTTCCATTGAAATATTGCTTTAGAATAGAGCTTGTGTGTGTTAAGGTCATGGTGTTTTTTGGTTCTTTCTCCCTTGTGTAATCTTGAGTTGTAAAAGTTGTCATTTGAGTGTACCTTGAGTAGGGTGTTCTTGTAATAGATAAAATCATGTACAATGGAAAGTTTGATAGAGGGTTTTGTAGAAATAATGTTGTTTGGTTCAAGTTATATACTGAGCTTGTTTGATGATACTCTTAGGCTCCGAGGTTTGCTAGGATCTACATGGATCACATGATCCCATAGGGAAAGGTGGTGAACATATCTCTCACTACTGGGCTCAGGATATATGCTACATGATTGAATAACTCACAGATTGATTTCTCTTATCTCAAGAACTTCATATTTTGTTATAATAATGGAGATTTTGTAGGTCAAGAGTAACTTGTTATGTTGTAGTGTTAAACAAATTTTTTCTTAGAAGAAAATAAATACTTTTGACATTCTGAATATAGCTAAAATTGAAAAGATTATTACCACAAGAAATAGAAAGATAATAAACCCAATATGATGGAGCATAATAATGTATTGTTGTAAAAATATAGTTGAAGAATGTATGTAACTTCATGTGAATGTTATTTTTATCTTGGTTTTACTGTATTAAAAGCATATTTTATGTCTGTTGTGTAACCTATATTGAGAAAAAAGAGGAAAATAAAGAAATAAGAATAAAAATAAATGCTAAGAGAAGGGTTTGTTTCCTTGTTTAAATAAATGCATATATCAATAGTAAAATCTATTTTATATAAAACTCATAACTTAAGTTGAGATCTAAAATAGAAACACCCAAGTATAATGGTTTTAAGGTATTAGGAATGGTGAGTCCAATGCATATATCAATAGTAGAATCTATTTTATATAAAGTTCATAACTTAAGTTGAGATCTAAAATTAAAACACCCTAGTACACTAGTTTTGAGGTATTAGGAATGGCGAGTCCCCTAGTCACATTTGTGCATAAATTCACAACCCATCCCAAGAAAAAAGGAGTACATTAGGACATCAAACATGGAACCACCTCACTAGAAGGGGGACAACTATCTTTATTTCGTTGTTCATAGTGGCAACCTAGAGTCGGCCCACTCTTGTTACCTTCCTCCTCTAGCTCTTATCATTTACTCTCTCAATTCCTTGTTGCCAGCTCATGGTAATCTAGGGATAAGAGTAATTTTGAGGACCTGAGCTGCTCACTTAAATTTTGTTGAGCCTCCTACTTTTATCCCACTACATATGGACACGTCTAGAAAGAAGAACATTTGGGTTTGTTAAAGTGTTATTTTTTGTTTGAAAAGTCATTGGCGTTATTTAAATGATAAGAATGAATGTATGAAATATCTTAATAACATCCTCGAGGCCAAAGAAGCCTATGGGACTCCCTAGAAAAAGAAAACACCCCTGAAAGGGTGCCAGAACATTAGACCCTTTGTAATTGCTTCTTTAAGTCTGCTCTACGACAGTAAATTTTAATCACTAAGTTTTTTGTCTTATCTAGTTGTGTTTCTTCAAAAGAGCACCTAAATTGCCTGCTTCTAAAATCTCCTCATACTTGGAGTGGATTTCGGTGTATATTGGACACTCCGTGATAAAATTTTGCTCTATCTCAACCACTCCCATGTTGCAAAATAAACATATTCTCTCCTCCCACTCTTCCTTAGGTATCATCCATCTACCCATTTCACACCTCAGATGGTGAGAACTTGTCCTAAGTTGCGTTATGAGCTTTTTACCTCTCCATTTGATATTTGTTCCTATGTATGATTTCTCCTCCTAATCTTTTGTGGGGTTAAATTCATTGATATAATATTATTTTTTGCACACATTTTACTTTGACAGTACGAGATTTTTGAATTTTTCCTTCACAATTTTTTTATTCCATCATTGTTAGTCGGGCATTCGTACATATTAATATTTCACTTTTTCATCCATTTGACATTTTGATTCATCCATGTGTTCTTTCTCCTATCAAGTCTTTCCTCTCTGATCAATTTAGGCCAACATTGTTTTCCATGCCTTGATTTTTCTCTAAATATCTTAATAGACGAACCATCGCAGGAGCCCCTGAAGGGAATATACCAATTTCTGCCAATAAAATTTCATAAGGGACACCAGTTCTAATTTTGAGGTTGTTGATGATTAATTTTTTTTGGATTCTTTCTACTTGCCTCCATTTTTTATCCGACATATTGTTGCCCCAAATCTCACATTCACAAAGGATCACATGGGTAACCAACAAACCAAAAAGCATCTTCTTGGTTTTCCAATCCCAAAGCTCTACGTTCCTGCATCTATTTTTTAAAGAGTGTAGTGCTTTCCAGCCTCCCTCAATTCTTTCTACTCTACATGTTTTCCATATGATCTTGTTGTGAAAATTGATCCCAAGGTACTTGTACTCATCCACAATCTCTAAAGGGTTATCGTCGAAAAGAAAAGTGTTTTGCATCCTCCTATTTCTTTTCAAAGAAAAGATCATCACTTGTATCCCAACCTCATGAAAAAAGGCATCAAGCGCCTTCAAATGTTCCCTTAAACCATCAGTCATTTTAGCAATTAAAATGAGATCATCTTCATATAGAAGTAGCTTTATCACATATAACCATTCTTCTAAATTGTCGATATATAACCCAAACAAGGTCAGTGAAAGGGGGCAGCCTTGTTTGACACCTAAATCACTACCAAAATGCTTTGACATCCCATCCATAGTTCTTATTTTAGCTTTGAACTTCTCATATAGCATGTGTACGTCCGCAACCATGAGCTTAGTAGGAATTTTCAATTCTTCCATTCTATCCAAAAGTTTGTCATGTTGAACCATGTCAAAGGCCTTTTTAAAGTCAACAAAGCAGCAAAAGGCCTCCTCACCCTATGTATTCCATATTTTTCAACCTAGGATCTAATCATAGCACCATGATCAATAGTGGAATGTTTCGGTGTGAAACCAGCCTGACCCTTATCTCTTTTACCTTATGTTTCAGCCCATTTGTTGATTTTGCGCTAAACCATGCTACAAAAGAGCTTCCCCAGAAGCAGGTTAATCATAACAGTGTGACAGTTTGAAGAGTTATTTATGTCACTAGTCTTGTGGAGAGGGATCACTACGCTATTCGTCCAATTTTTAGGAAACCCATCCTTATTGACATCATTGAAGATATGATATATATGAGGTCAAAGATATCAATACCCCATTTCAAATGTTCAACTCACAACCCATCAATATCTTAGGCTTTTCTCAATGTCGAACTTGATTACTGGGGTCTATGTTTATCCTTCCCGCGCTCATATAAAATCTTTGCATATTCAAGCCATTGTGACCCTGTAATGTTGTTTTCTATTTGCTTCCTCTTCTACTGTAGCTCTTTCCAAAAAAAATTGGGATTTTTTCTTCCAAGCGCAATAAGCTCCTTCCTTCTTATTCTCACATATTTATCTTTTTTACCTCTTAACAATTTTTTGTACTCTTTCTTATTTTATTTACTCATTCTCTCTCTCAAATTTCTTTTTGCTAACTTGCACTCCTCATCAAACCAAGGGTTTGTCGAAAAAGTATTTTTGCCTCTCTTTTGTGTTTATCTCTTTTACACTTCTCTAAAACCCCATGAGTCAGAGGAACTAAGGTATCTTTGCTTACACTTTGTTGCTATGTGTGTTCAAATTCCCCCTCTGAGATCCAAATCAACCCCTTAAGAACATCTTTAAATATTTTTCAATTTTCTTGGGTTACTAGAATTTTGTCATGTGAGGATATCGTCTTTTGCTTTTAGATGAATTTTCTCTCTCTGTTTCTCATTCAAGTGGAAGACCAATTTTAAGAAAATTGGGTTAGATTGGGTTGTGGTATGATTTTAGCCCTATAGGGCATTCGCCTATCTCTATCTCTTTAACCCGCGTGATGTGATCTTGAGAGCATATAACATAATCAACAATGGTTTTTCCATTGTATATTTTACAAGTAATGTTTCCTGAATTTGGTCACACTTTCATACCATTACATATGACCATGTTGTACAAGCTGCATAAGCCTAGTAATTCTGCCCAGTAATGATTAACATTGCATTTATTGTCCCCTGATGACCTTTCCCAAAACTGATCATTTTCCTCTTCTAACCAAAGAATATCACTTGTTTCTTTGTAGCTTCATTTCAAGTTGAGGGCTTGGTTATTTGGTGTCCTAGCATTAAAATCACTTATTATTAGGACTTCACCCAAAGTATTAAAAATAGAGATTTCCTTCTTCAGAGATGTGTAGGGATCTTCCTTATCTAAGTTCCTCTTCTTGTATATTTTTTATCCCTTCGGAGCAAAGTAGCAAGTTGCCACTCATATCACTACTTGATTTTTTGTGATTTTCATCCATATGTACTGCTTGTTTGAATATTGTTTCTCTATATTTATAAATTTTCTCCAAGCCTCCTTAATTAAAATAGTGATCCCTTGAACTCCGACACTTTACATCTGTCATGTTCTTGCATTTCTGTGAGCAAGAAAATGTCTTTACACTGAGCAAGATAATGATCTTGAAAACAAAATGGTCTGGACACCTTTCTAGTCATAACACATTGTCCCCTTTTAGCATGTGACAAGTATAAGGCTTAAAACTTTAGTGCCAAATTTCAACAGATCCAATCAGTGACACGTAGTAATTAACCTTTCAACTATTACAATGTGTCATTGATTAATAATTTGAACTTGGATTAAGGAAATCGTAGACATAATTAATTTTATTCTCATATGATCTTTAATAACTATAAAATTTATGTGAGTATTTACACTTACACATTTATAGATTTAAATATATATTATTTAATAAAATAATATGTGTTTAAATTGTGTAAATATGTACAAAATGAATCAAAGTCTCATAGGACCTTAGAATAATGTCACCAATTCCAATATAACAAGTAAATAAAATAAGACTTTGCTAACAACATATATAGCCATATTAATACAACTCTATTAATGTTCTTTTAAGATATCTTATAGTATAAAGTTATTAAACTAGTTATATCGTATACAAACGTTATGCAAAGAAATTTCAATAGAGCAACTAATGGAGGTCATAGCCAAACTTTAATCAACCTTCATGACCCATCTCGATTTTACCTCACACAAGAAGGCTACCCCTCCTATGAATCTAGATCTCTTAAATCAATTTCTTATTAGTTAAATATAACGAATGTCCCTTGATATTAAAAAAAATCCACTGCTTAGGAGTTTTATTGGAGGCATGACATAGAACATTGGTCAAGGGGTGTTGAACAAGATAAGTCACACACATAAGGAGTAAAATAGTGGAAACATTCACATAAAGGTAAGAATGATACCCTTGAAAAATGCATCGCATTATATTTGAAGAATAATACAATGGGCCAAAAAGTAATTGAATTAAAAAAATGGATTGGATTTTTCATAAAATGGGCTTAGGGGATGGCTAGCCATGATTAAATTAAAGAAATAGTGTGATAATAATTGGGCTACAAATGTCCAATTGAGATCACTACCTAATGGATTCTACTTGGGAGAATGCACATTAGAATTCGTAAATGGAAGATAATGAATCATGGGCCATACATGATGGATGACATGGTAATATACATAAAAGAATGAGAGCTAAATTTTAATCCATAGAAACAAGGATTGAAGCCCTCCTTGTCTAGATCCGACTCTATAACCTCTCATTAGAATACTAGGAAGCAACAACCCTAAAAGAGATAGAAGATAATCTAGGCCAATTCACTATGAGGAAAAAAAATTGAAGATATGGATAATGGTGTAATGTCCCTATTCTTAAAATAATACTAAAACAATAGTTTCGTGATCGAGGAGTGGTAGTCCTTGAACATTAATATCCAGTAGATGTTATTAATGGTACTTAGAAGTAGATGTACTCATGTGTTAATAGAAAAATAAGATGTTTTGGAAAATCATGAAGGCTTATAAATAAGAAATTTTCCTAGTTATATTAGGAGGAATAAGGATTAGTCTAAAGGATAGTAAGCAACATGTCAATCACACCAAGTATGCATCTTCATTATGAATCTTATAGACTATAATTGTGTAGATCAATCGATCAACGATTAAAAAGGACAGTCAACAAGACATATCTCCAAATTAATCATCAAATGAAGAAATAATTATAACAAATCATCCATGATCTAATTAGGGGGTTGAGTCCTCATCCAAGAACACACAATCTAGTATTGAGAAACCATCCATAGATATATGAAAGAAAAGTATACCAACAAATATAGAATATGATCAATCAAAGATCAAATATGGATGAATTGACATTAAGGACTACTAATTCGGATGCATAAAGATCATTAGTCTCAATCCAATAACAAAGAACAAATTCAAGCAAGATAAGGATTAAAAGATCGGTTCAGGAAAGGTCTACTTGCTTCATATAATTGTTTCTTATTCATCACGACAAGATATGGATCAAGATATCACAAGAGAAATCTAAACACAACTAACAGCATCGATGCTTGTAATAGATTGGTAGCAATGAATGGACATTGATGACAACATTTCAAAGGATCAAATACAAGCGGCTAAGACATCTTATTCATCATTCAAAGATTGACACCACAGATACAACCAAGAATTGGATTATCGAAGACATCTTATTCATCATTCATAGATTGACACCACATATACAACCAAGAATTGGATTATCGATATTTGACGGATCGTTAATATCAATGATTGACACCACATATACAACCGAAAATTAGATTATCGATATTTGAAGGATCGTTAATATCAATGATTAAGGACGTATGCACTTAGTAAGTAATCGACTTATATCAGCATTCCAAAGTACTATATGATGGCAATATCGATTAAGGATAAAGATTAAGAAGGAATTGTCAAACAATGATTAGAGGTTTACTAAGTCAGCGGCTTCCGTAGTTTAAGGAATCAACATCCCTAAATATCATCAAGCATACTGTATCGATAAGTGAGGAGAAGACCAATTGTTATTAGGATTATGATGGTTAAGGATGCCAAAAATTAAAGCTAGAGACTACAAACAAACACAGCACGCTGAGAAATTATAGTGAACAACAAAATGCTGAAGAGAGTTTCATAACACACAACTTCACAACTACAAACCTAATCTAAGATTTTGTACATTCTCATTGAATTTGAGAACCTCCATCAACCTTTGTATTCCATCTGGACCAATTGGATTGTAGGTAAGCTCCGACTGCCAATGAAAAGTTATTAACATAAGCGAAAGACCAAACTGCACACTGGTTCTGTAATTTTTACAAGCATTCATATACTGCAAGCTTGACGAACACCTTCAACGTGAATATTATTTCCTCTCTATAGATGAAACTGAGTAAATTTAAGAAAAATTAAGATCTATAACGGATCATGCTGGTGAAAAACAATGCAACGTCTTTACCAAGTCAATAGTTTCTAATTTTCTATTCCGCCTCACAAGAATTTTCCAAACAAAACAGTCCTCCTGAATAACGAAAATTCGAATCCAATATGGTGTCAACCAAGTTATATCATAGTATCGATTTTTCTGTACACAATGATTTGATTTCTAGAACAAACACCATCAAATTTTATTTATGATATTACTCTTGAATCAAAAAACATTAAAAACTTCTAATCCTGAAATTAAAAACCATTAAAAACTTCTAATCCTGAAATTTAAAAAATGAATGAGACTGCTGGTACAGACCAGATAAAAGCATATTCATATTTATTATCTTCGAATCCTGAAACGCCTATAAGACCTTAACCAATCCTGACATACCCATATTTGTATTCATATTTATTATCTTTAAATCCTGAAATGGGCATAAGAGCTCAACAAACCGAGCCATGAAAGGCAGATTAGCATCCATAACTTCTTCGTCCTTCATTTTAGGGTATTTTGCCACTATTTGCTGCAATATTTCAAAGACCTGAGCGACTTCTGCAGACTTGGAAAAGTCTTGTTCTACAGATGTTACAGATGTTGCGGTGTTGGTTTCTTCATAATGGAAAGCCTCAAACTGTACATTGAAGCTCTCAAGACCAGTTCTGAGAGGCCTGTATAGATTACAATGTTTGTAGTTGCATTTGAAATCCCAGACCCCTCAAAATGGCCTCTCGCGACACTTGGGCCAACAGAGCATCGAATTAGGAAATATAGGTTGTCTGAATCCTCTACTGCTCAGTACTACTAGCACTTGCACAATACGGGTGGGAGTTAGCCGATTGTATGTCAAGCAGTGTCATTGAATATGCATAATATAGGTTACAAGTTTATAATACACAAAAATTTATGATCAGAAGACAAATGAGAGACTGCTTGAAGGAATACAAAAGGAAGTGATCAAGCAATAGTGGGTGACTATCATAATTAAAAGCACAATTAGGGAGAGAAAAATCTGAACATCATGAATATGAGTGACAAACCTAACAAGATATGTAGTTTATTTCTATAGGAGAATGATTGTTTTGATAGGGCAATTTATTAGTGAACTCAGAAGGGCATTCTATTAGTAATCACATAACAGAGAATCATAAAACAAGAATAGTTTTCCATTTCATAAATCATCTACTTATTTATGCATTTCATTAAGTTTTTAAGGATCACAACAGAGGCAATAGAGTTCCCAAGACTGCTAAATCCATTGCTCGAGTGAAGTCCTCAAAACAATCTAGCAGCAACAAGTTGTATGCAAATAAAGATCATGACGGTCACATAAACACAAAAAATTCACAGGTTGTTTCCTTGGGTCATTCCAGGTTGACAAGAACATATTTTGCTTCTGTAGCAGCAAATCAAGAAGCTTCATCAGACATTGCTTCCACCGCAAAGGAGTCTTCTACAATGACAGATGCAAATGTCCCATTAACAGAAAAAATCATAAGAAAGAGGTAGAAAGACGCTAGCAAGGAAGTAAATTCTACAAGATCGAGAGACAAACATCTAGGTGCTATCCCAACTCACTCCTCTCCAAGGTTCCATGTTGCTCTTGTGTCAGATAAAGAGGAAACATCTAGAAGTTTGCACAATAGAGAGACTGAAAATAATGAGCCAACAGTACGAAACTTGTAAAATATCCTGCAAGCACCAATACAAGAATATGATCAATTTCACATTCGTCTGTTAGATGATGAACAAAACCTTCCATTATATAGCAAATCCCAGGCGGTCATTTGCGTATGGATAAGTTTTATTACAATGGTTATTTTGGAAACATGCCTTCTAGCTTAAGTGCTTCAGGGAGCGTTCAGCTCATGACAAATGGTATTTCATGGTTCCCCCCAGCATGTGCCTTCTGGTTCAATATGGGGACAACAATGGGGTTTACCATGGAAGCCAGGTAATACTGATCCAGAGTTGAAAACATTAGGCAAGCATGAACTCCTTCTGATCATATATTTTTGTGTATTATAAACTTGTAACCTATATTGTGTGTATTCAATGACACTGCTTTGACATACAACCGGCTAACTCCTTGCACCCGTATGGTGCAAGTACTAGTATTATTTTATACCAATATGTTGAAGAGACAAAATTTCAGCAACAACTACATTGTTTGATATGGAAGGGGTGCAATGACTATTCCTAATAGCATCGATCTGGAAATACTACTATTAGTAATAGGACTATTCAAGGGAGACAACAAACTGATGTTCACAGTGAAAGGATGTGATTGCAACCCGACGGAGATGTGAAATTACCAATGGTTATAAATGAAGATGATAATGAAGGGCCATAAGACATGTCCCATACAATGTCTCCTCATTCAAGAACATTGATATAAGAAGACATTCCCATCATTCATTCAACTCATCATTTTGAAAACTTTATCTCTTATCTATACAGTTTTGGATCTGTTCATTTGTGCAAGTTCCTTCTTTAGAATTAACATGTTGTACAAGCATATAGAGAGATTAGAGAAAACACCATTGTTGCAAACATACACGTACAAATAAAAAACAAGTAATCACTATAGGTGATATCTTCACATTTGCATACTCATATTGTTATAGCATACACAACAAAGTATATTTCTACAAGCAATGCCATATCAATTGCATATTCATATTTCTATATTGGAAATAGAAATTTATATCATAATACATAATTACATATATTCATATCAAAAGCAACACATCCTCTATCTATGTAAGCAGTAGGAAGACATGCTCTGTAGCATATGTCATATTAATATAATAGAAACTGCTACTTTTGCAGTTGGGATAAAACATAAGACACAAATAAGAAATGGGCGAAGAAGGAGATATTAGTAGAAATATGGATCAATTCTTGGTGGAACTAAGGGACACACAAAACAAAATGGCCTAGTTGTTGGGTATGCTCACATACATTGTAATAACCATCACTAATAACAACAATGGTAATAGATGAGGGTAAGAGAGGATGTCAGTTGATGGAAACCCTAAACAAAGACTCTCACTACTAGCTCAAGACCTATGATCCCCACATTCACTTTTCAGAGTGAACATTCTAAAGAGGCAAAACCAATATTGGTGGACTAGCAAGACTAGATTAGACAAGATTGGTTGGATAGTGGGTTTCAAACTGAAATGTCATTGAAAGAATATATATGGACCTAAGGATGAAGCATCAACCACGACGAGGAAATAGAGGTAGTCATTCTGAACTTAAGAGGAAAGTGGGCAGGTTAAGCATCCCATACTTTGATGGATCAAGAACGACAATGAAACGTTCATGGGTACAAAAGATAGATACCTACTTTCAGTTAAACCTTGTGACCGAAGAAAAATCCATCAAATATGCAACATTACACTTAGATGGAGTAGCACATGAGTGGTTGTGTCATGGGATGACCATCGTGGGTCATGCAAAAATAACATCTTATGTGGAGTTACATAAAGACTCAGTGAAAGGGTTGAAACTAAAGACCTCAAATTACATTTTGAGGAGCTAGCACAAATAGGATCAATTAAGGATTACATCATGGAGTTCCAAAGAGTATCTATTTTAGTGAAAAACATATCAGAAAGATGGTTGATAGTCCTATTGATGGATGGTTTAATGAACCTTTCAATAGGCTATCAAAAATTCAAGGGATATGGATCTCAAAACCACCAAGGGAAAAGTTACACCAAGCCTGAAGTATTAAAACCTAAAGAGAAAAATAATCCATCCACCCCAAAAGAGGCACCAAGGAGGGTCAACCTTGATGAAGGGACTAGACAAGAGTTAAGAAGGAAAAAGTTGTGTTTTACTTGCAAGGAACCTTGGGCACTTGGACATTAGTGCACGGGTAGAGGAAAAATTCACTACATTGATGTGATGCCTAATAGTGAGGATGATGATAATGACGAAGACCTCAATAAGGGAGATACTGATTCATACAATGATTGTAAGCCACCTTCCTACCCAAATAAAAGTTGTACATTAGTTTGGAAGGACCTTCCATGGTAATTTCTAACTTTTGATTCATGGTTTTACATTCCAAGTTTGTTCCATTGATCAACTTGGTATCATGTGCTCACCAAAATTTTCCACATAATAAAATGGTGAAAATTGATAAAATCCTCAATATTCAATAGATGAAGGAAATTGGTAACTCTAAGAAGAACTTCAAAACCCTAACCTTTAAATTCAAAGTGAATGCTCATACTACATCCTACATGGGTTGCCAAATGAAAGTACACATGTGGTATCTCCTAAGGAAACCTCAAATTCCATTAGACATATTAAAGAAGGATCATACAAACAAGAATCAAAGGATCAACTACATGAAGTAGAAAATCAATCTCAAATAAAGGATGCTTCTGCCTTAACCACACTTATCAAACATCTCAAGAGGTTCAAATAAAGGATCAAAGAAATATTAAGTTTCATTCTTAGCACATTTTATAGAAGATCCACAACTACTCATTTCCATGTTGAAATCATAATGAAGAAAGACAGGAGTACTCGACGGTGCTACAATTACCAAAGTGACTGAGAAGGGAGAAAATTCAGAATGGTTGTGGGAAAGAATTTTCAAGGAGAGGAGACTATAATGTCCCCATCCTTAAACCAATAATTATAATGAAATTAAGTACTTTTGTCATTAAGAAGTGGCAGTCCTTGAACACCAATAGCTAGTAGAATTGAGTAAGGTTAGTTAAAATTAGATATACATATATGTGTTAGTAGAAGAATAAGATGTTTTCAAAAACCATGAAGTCTTCTAAATAAGATGGTTTTCTCAGTTATAATAGGAAGAATAAGGATTAGTCCAAGGAATAGTAAGCAACACTTCAATCATACCAAGTATACATCTTCATTATGAATCTTACAGACTACCATTGTGTAGATCAATTGATCAACAATTAAAAAGGATAGTTAGCATGAAAGCTCTACGTTATTCATCAATTGAAGTAATAACCATAATAGATCATCCATGATCTAATTAGTGGGTTATGAATCCTCAGCTAAGGACATAGAATCTAGTACTGAGAAACTATACATAGACAAATGAAAGCAAAGCATATCAAGTATTCATTGGTTGATTCAGACTAATGTGGAATATGATCAACAAAAGATCTACTGTGGATGAATTGGCATTAAGGACTATTAATTCGGAGGCATAAATATCATTAGTCTCAATCCAATAACAAAGATTGAATTCAAGAAAGATAAGGATTAATAGATCAATTCAGGAAAGGTCTATCAACTTCATCTAATTTTTTGGTATTCATCATGGCAAGATATGAATCAAGAGAGAAGTCTAAACATATATAACATCTAAGAATCAATGCTTGTAATAGATCAATAGCAATAAATGGACATTGATGATAGTATTTCAACAAACTGAATAGATTGTGGCAAAGGAATCTTATTAATCATTCATATATCAACACCACACATACAACCAACAATTGGATTATTGATATTTGGAGGATCATTGATATCAAGGATTAAGGGTGTATGCTCTTACTAAGTAATAGAAATATCAATATTCTAAATTACTCTATGATGGCAATATCAATTAGGGGTGAAGATTGAAAAGGATTACTCAAACAATGATCAAAGGTTTACTAAACAACTTGTGTGGTAGCAAGAATCAACATCCCTAAATATTATTGAGAATTATGACCAAGCATATTGTATCGATAAGTAAGCAAAAGAACAATTGTTATTATGATTATTATGGTAATTGATATCTTGATGACAATTAGCATCAAATTAAAGATTAATATAATTTATGTTGTTTGATACCAATATGTTGAAGAGACACAATATCAACAGCGACTACCATTTGGGATGGAAGGGTGAAATGACTATTCCTAACAACATCGATCTTGAAATAACACAATTAGTAAGAGGACTAAATAAGGGAGATAAAAAAAAATTGATCTCCGTAGATGCTAATACAAACCGATCTATTTTTTAGATATAGAGGACTGATTAGCAATGGTTATGAAGGAATATGATTATGAAGGGACATAAGACACATGCCATCATAGGGGCTTCACTTAGTGAACCTGAATCATAGCACGTGCATTTGTAGTGTACTAAAGAATCCCCCTATTTTCAAAATATTGCCCCAAACTCCCTTTATGTCACTCCCCTCCAATACCTCACACACATATTTTCTTATATAAACCCGCACCCCCACGCCAAAAAAAAACCCCTTCCCCTATTTAGGCAATATATTGCCCCTTTTTTATACCCATTTTAAACCTCCCAATATGAACCCATGTGATAGTGTATTGCCCCTTCAGTGAAGACCCCATGCATGCCATATAATGTGACTCCTTATTCAAGAATGTCAATATAAGAAGAAATTCCCATTTTTCATACAACTCATCATTTTGAAAACTTTATCTCTTATCTATCCACCTTTGGATCTGCTAATTTGAGTGATTGGCTTCTATGGCATTAACATGTTGCACAAGTATATAGAGATAGATAAAAGACAACACCATCATTGCAAGAATACAAGTACATATCATGAGAAACAACTAATCTGTATAGGTGATATCTTCGCATTTGCATACTCATAGTATTGTATCAGACACATCAAAGAAAATTGTTGGAAGAAATACCATATTGATTGCATATCCATATCTCTACATCAGAATATAAATACATCACAATACATATTTACATATATTAATATCAATATCAGTTTCCATTGTCTCAATATGAAATATTCTACGGAGTATGTCTTCCTACTGCTTACAACGTTAGAGGATCTGATGCTTCAAATATGAATATATGAAAATATGTATTGTGATATATTTCCATTTTTGTTATAGTAATATGGATATGCAATCGATATGGTATTGCTTGTAGAAATATACATTGATGTGTCTAACATAAAAATATAAGTATGCAAATGTGAAGATATCGCCTATAGAGATTAGTTGTTGTTCAGGAACATAAGCGATATATCTTCAAATTTTCATACTCATATTGTTATATCAGACACGTAAAAGTATATTATTGCAAGTAATATCACATCGCTATATCAAAAATAGAAATGTATTATTATTATTATTATTATTATTATTATTATTATTATTATTATATATATATATATATATATATA
>MU224939.1:0-21645 GCA_018584345.1 Thuja plicata | reverse complement strand
TATATATATATATATATATATATATATATTAGAAACATCAAATCCTCTAAAGATGTAAGTGATAAGAATACATACTTAGTAGCATATTTCATATTGATATAATGGAAATTACTACTAGTTGATATAGAAAATTTCTTTGGACATATCAAAAGAAGCTAATATCATTTAGAAAATACACACACATGTGTATATGTGTGTGTATGTGTGTGTGTGTGTATAATTAAATCGAAAATAATAAGTGTTATTGTGTATATTCTCAACTAGGTAGTTCAATTGCCAAGATTAGATAGTGTAAGAGTGAGAAATTGAAGCAATTTTCTCGATATTTCAAGATATATAAAAAGAGGACACTACATATGGGAATTATGTGCGTTGTGTATCAAAGTAATGTCCTACCCTCCTCTTCCAAAGGAATTGGACATGCCATCTAACCAAGTGGTATGGAGACAAAAAAATTGAAAGGGAAGATGAAATGGTGTTATGTGTTAAATACAAGGGCATAGGCCATGAAGAGAAGGACTTTGAGAAGATGTCAGTGGTCGAAGAGAAAGGGGGAAGAATGATTTCACCTTAAAGGAAAGGAGGTGTTGAATGGAAGAGGATGCATACTCAAAGAAACAAAAATTCACAAGGTAAAATTTGGACAAAGAGGAGGAAACAATAGAATACTTAATAGAAGGCAACTTTGGGGAATATATCTAGTGTATCATAGACAAAACAAAATCTATAAAAAAGAAACTAGAAATAAGGATCGAAATGGAAATTAGAAAATGAAATAGTAAAGGAATGTTTTACCCCCAAAGGAAGTAATAATAATATAGGGAAGAGTGATAATTTGGTAAGGGCTTCAACGAGCATGAAGAAAACATTTTTCATGAAAAATAAGTAGACTTGGATAAGGAGATTTTTGAATGAATGGAGGAAGGATCTTAGATCAGAGTAGATGAAGAAGTTCCATTAGAAAATTTAGGAAAAGCACCCAACCTCTAAATAGATGATTCAATAAAATCAACTAAACAAGAAGGAGAAGAAGAAGATGAAAGTGAATTAAGTGATGAAGAAGGAGAAACCTTTGAAGAAAAAACTATAGAATAGGCTAAATTGAAAGTTAGGAAACCAAATATTCATAGGAAGGGTTAAAGATGGAAATTGTACAACAACCCAAAAAAATTGGAATGAACAAGTAATGCAAGGGAACAAAAGAAGTTAAGAAACAAGAAGGAAATTGTAATTCTCAAGGAACAATGAAGTTCCTCATGTGGAATGATAGCATCATTAATGCTCCTAAAAAATGGTGCATAACTGTGCGTCAATTAGATAAAACCAAAATAGATAGAGTTCTTCTACAAGAGACTAAATGGAGCACAGAGAAAAGTGAGAAGAGATTGAGGTATTAAAAATAACGGGAAGGGGTTTTTGTTGGAGCCAATGGTGATTTAGGAGGATGGGGAGATTTACGTAATCCAATCAGAATTAAAGATGATTTGGTAGAAGAAAATCAAAATTCACCGATGGTCAACATGAAAAATCTACATAGGAATATGGTCACATATTATTTAAACATTTATGGTCCCATTTCAAATCTAAGTAAGAGGTTGACTTAAGGACAAATTGCAGGTAACCTTCAAGGGTGTTAAGGAGAAAAAATAGTGGTTGTAGGTGATTTCAATGCCACTTAGAACAATACAAAAAAATTAGGGGGAATGGTACAAGCAACTCAAGTGTAGTTAGATATGCAACATTTTTTTTTGCATAATTCACAAAGGAATATTTCAACAAAGAATGGTATTGACACTTGGGCAAACATGAGAAACATATTTACTACTATAGTACAAAATTGGATAAGTTTTTATTAGAATCTGATTAGTAAAACTTGCTTACAACAGTAGAAGAAAACATTCTAGCCCTTATGAGATCAAACCACTACTATCAAGTACACCTTCAACTTATCTCAGACAAACAACCAAAAAGAAGTTCATTAAAATTTAAAAAATATGGTTAAGAGATACTAAATTAAAAGAATTGATTGCAATTTGGTCAGAAGAACATAAGATAGACACATATTATAACTTGTATCACTTATCCAAGGAATTCCATATCTAGAGCAAGCTAAAAATATGAAGCAGGATGCACTTCAAAGACAAATTTTCAGAAAGAGATAGAGTTGAAGGAGAATTATCTTAATTAAATGAAAAAGTGATTAAAGATGAAATGAGTGCTCATGAATTTGAACAAGAGAAAAGACTAAAGCAAGACTTGTTTGAGTTACTTGCTAGGCAAGAGATCATTTGGAGACAAAAGTCGGGGAGGTATGGCTTCAAGAGGGGTATAGGAATACAAAATTCTTTCATAAAGCTACAATGGCTAATAAAAGAAGGAACCTGATAGTGGAGATTGGGAAAGAATATGGGGAAATTACCACCACTCATGAGGAAGTTCGTGTAGAAGTAGTCATTTTTTTTGAAAACTTATTGAATACAAAAGAAATAGTGGATGAAGAAGAGAGAAGGAAGTTGTTGGAAAATATTTTGATGACCATCTAACCAAAATATAATATAGATTGATATAGAGAAATCAAAATAGAGAAAGTTAAAAAGGCTACCTTCCAGTTGAACCTAGACAAAACACTAGGACCAGATGGGTTCCCTATTGGTTTTTTTCAGAAATATTGGTAAGTGACCTACACAGGGCTATTGAGGAACCTAGTAAGAAAATGACGATGCTTGGAGCATTAAATCATACATATTTATTACTAATCCCCAAAAATAAAGAGATACAAACCATGATTAATTCTAGGCCCATGGATTCGTGCAACATGGTATACAAAACTATGAGAAAGATCACGACTAATATACTAAACACAATTTTGGAAGATGTTAACTCTACACATAAAATCAAATTCTCACCTAGCAGATCAATTGTGAAAGGTATCATAATATCACATGAGGCAATACATTTATATAGAAAGGAAAAGATAACAATTATAATCATAAAACTAGAGATCCTAAAAGCCTATGACATGGTGGACAATCTATTAGTTATGTAGGTTATGAGGAGATTTGGGTTTAGCAATAGTTGGATACAATAGGTAAGAAGTTGCATCACAACCTGTAAATTTTTCATTTTACTCAATGAAACCCCATAAGAATATTTTTCAACATAGAGGGAATTGAGACAAGGAGATCCTTTCTCCAAATTCCTATTCATCATAATGGAAGAGGCTTCATGGAGAAATATCAATAAGCTAAGAAAGGAAGGAAAATGGAAGTGAATAGAGATAACACTAGGAGTTGAACTGATAGCACACCAACAATTTTTTGATGACGCCATGCTATTTGGGTATGCGAGTAGGAGGAGGAAAGGGTGATGAGATCATGATTGGATTCATATAGTTCTACATTAGGGAAAAAGGTAAATTTGCAAACATTCTTTGAATATTCCTTGGAATTTTGCATAAGTAAAGAAGAAATTTTATTGTGAAAAATTAGTTAATAGTTGTAGAATCACATTGGAATCTTGTAAATGAAAGTGGCTCATTTCAACTAGGAGACTAATGTTTCTCAAATCTATTCTAACTGCCAACCCCATCTACTTAATGCAATGCATTAATACTCCCAAAGTAATTGAAGAGACACTTAAACAAATTATGAGAATGTTTTTTTAGAGTGGTATAACTGAGAAAAATAAATTCCCCTTAATCTCATGGGATAATATTTGAACCAAAAAGAAGTAGGGGACGTTGGAATTAGGCAATTGAGAACCATGAAATAGGAAATGGGAGAAAATTTGGTTTGGGCCATACATGCGAATGAAAGTCAGAAATGGATCAAAATCCTTATGAAATATAACTAGACTTGAATGTTCCTCGAGAATAATTACAATTCAAAACTCACCAAGAGGATCATCAGTTCAGAATTTCATACTAGACTACAGAGATATAATAATGAAGCATGCTACAAGGGAAGTTGATGTAGGAGCATCCTAGGTTCATTACAATATTGCATCAACCAAAAACATCTAAGTTTTTGTTGTTCCTAGTCACTGGTTGTTGTGTTACTTATCGCGGTCAATTTCTTCAGACCCCTGGCGGTTGTAGTCTTAAATTCGTGTGCTTGAGATTACTAGGAAATTTTTCCTACGATTGCAACTCTTTTGGAGTATCACACCTAAATTTATGCTAGATTCTATGGCTATGTTTAGAATGTGTTCTTCGTGATTCTTGAACTGGTCAGTGTTTGGATCTTTGATTGGATTTCCTTGATCGGCAGTGCTTATGGATCATTTTCCTATGTGGCTATGTGTTTGGCCAACTCATTTGTATGATCACTCCTTGTGATTTATTTGTTGGTTAAAGATCTTAAATTGGAGGCCGAGTGGAGCTAGTTGGTAACACATTTTATTTCTCTTGGGAAATGTAATCTTGAGGCTGACCTCTTAGGTCACGGTCATGTGTTTAAATTGGGTCTTGGTTCTTGTTTGAGGGAGGTTGAAGGAAATAAGCTAGGGTTTGAAGAAGTTTGTTTTGCAATCATAGGTTAGGAAGGATAATTAGGTTTCTTTGTAATAAGTCCCTGGCATTTGAGTTGGGCATGTTAACTGCTATTGCAGAGCTTTGTAATTGTTTTACCTATCAATGAGAAGGTTTCATGTGTGTTCCATACTCTATATCTGTGTGTTTACTTCTTGAAATCTTTATGTTTGTGTTGTGTAACTCTTTGTAACTCTTTCTACAAGGTTGGACTGTTCATTTTTTTGGACCCTCTTACCTTGACTACGTCAGGTGGTATCAAAGTGAAGGTTTTCGATTGTGGTGAATAGATCTTGTCTCCTAAGTGTGTGTTCCCTAATTTGGTTTGTTGTGGGGTAGTAGAATAAGGCTCTGACCCGTGGTTTCATACGAATCATTGGAGATGGTTAGGAGAGGTGCTAGAGGTGGAAGAGGAGAAAACCCTAATATTATTGAAATGTTGAGACAGATTGCTGCCAGATTGGAAGCGGTGGAAATGACCCAGAGGAGAGTTCAACATATTGAAGAAATAAGTGATGTTGAAGAAGAAATTGAAGAAAAATTTGAAGGAGAAGCCCAAGACGAACCAAAAATGGATCAAGGAGAAGAAAGGTTTATTAGAGCCCTTACTAGGGTTAATATAAGAATATACTTTAATCCACTAGATTATGATGGCGAATTGGATGCAGATGAGTTACTGGATTGGATCTCAGCTATGGACAAGTCTTTTGATTTTGAAGGTACTAATGAGGAGAAGTAGGTAAATTATGCTTGTACTAAGTTAAGATGTCATGCTTCAATTGGTGGGATCATTTGGAGAATGATAAAATGATAAGAGGTAAAGAGAAGATCAAATCATGGGATAGGACAGTGAACAAGATGAAAGAAAAGTTCTTACCCTCTGATTATTAGGCCAATTTGATCAGAAGATTGCATAATTTAAGACAAAAGGAGATGAATGTTTAACAATACACCGAGGAGTTCTACAAGTTAGATATTAGATCTGGCTTTAAAGAGGACGAGGTAGAGAGAGTTGCAAGATACCTTAACGGTTTAAGGATGTCAGTACAAGAAGAGCTTAATATGATCAAGATTGTGAATGTAAAATATGCTTGCAAGTATGCCCTGAAGGCTAAAGACAAGTTGAATAGAAGAAAAGAACAAAGGCAAAGAGGAAAAGGTGGAAGATTCCAGAGAGGTAGAGGTGGTAGATCGGTTGGTGATTCTGATAAAGGGAAGACATAAGAGAAGACTCCTGAAAGGAATTCTTATAGAGGTGGCTTTAGGAATGAGGGCTATCGAAGAGATGATAAAAGAGTCTTTAAGGGAACTTATTTCAAGTGTGGTGAAGAAGGTCATAGGGCCTTTGAGTGGAAACAAGGTGGATCTAAAAGAAGATCTGAAAGCAGCAGAAGGACAACTCTTGGCGAAGAAGAGGGATCTTTTCAATCAGTTAGAAATAATCAAGCTAAAAGGGGAGAGAGATTGATCATGAAGAGAACCTTGTACCATGATGAAAAGATGAAGTACCCTTGGCAAAGAAAGAACTTGTTTCTAACCAGATGTCTTGTTGGTGGTAAGGCATGCAAAGTTGTTGTTGATGGTGGTAATATTGAGAATTTTTCATATGAGAAAATGGTAGACAAGTTGCAGTTGCAGAGATTGAAACATTCTAAACCCTATGAGATTGCATGGATAAAAGATGATCACAAGGTGTTGGTAAGTGAACAATGTTGGGTTAAGTTGAAAATGGGGAAATATCATGATGAAGTATTGTGTGATATAATGCCTATGGATGTATGTCATGTTTTTTGGGTAAACCTTGGCAGTATGATAGACAAGCTATACATGATGGAAGAAGAAATGCATATACCTTTGTGGCTAATGGTATGAAACAAAGATTGGTGCCTTTGGAGGAACCTTTGAAATTAGAAATTTGTACCAGTGCTAGAATTTGCATGGTTGATGGAAGAAAATTATTGGAAGGTACGAGACATGAGAATGTTTGCTTTTCTATTATTCCAAAGAAGAAAACAGGTATAGATCTGAGCGGTGAAAACTGTGAAGAGATTAAGGACATGTTGAATGAGTATGCATATGTGATTTCAGATAATGTACCTGATGGTTTGCCACCAGTTAGGTGTATTAGTCATTGCATGGATCTAGTTGTTGGAGCTAGTTTTCCTTATAAAAAAATCACCGATTGACACCTTCAGAGAATGAGGAATCGAATAGACAAGTACATGATTTGTTGGCGAAAGGATTAATTAGAGATATTTTGAGTCCCTGTGTAGTACTTGTGGTATTGGCACCTAAGAAGGATGGGCAGTGGAGGATGTGTACAAGTTCTAGAGCAATAAACAAGATTACTGTCAAGTACCAGTTTCCTTTACCTAGGATGGATGACATAATGGATTGCATGAGTGGGGCTAAGTATTTCACAAATATTGATTTGAAGAGTGGTTATCATCAAATTAGAATAAGGGAAGGTGATGAACGGAAGACTGCTTTTAAGACTAAAGAAGGTTTGTATGAGTGGTTGGTAATGCCTTTTGCTTTGTTTAATGCACCAAGTACTTTCATGAGGATGATGAATGAAATGTTGAAGGAATATTTGGGTAATTTTTTCATAGTTTATTTGGACGACATTCCAATTTTCAGTAAGACAAAAGAGGAACACCTGTTGAATGCAAGGAAAGTATTGTAGAGGTTAAGACAAGAGAAGTTGTTGATAAATTTGAATAAGTGTACCTTTATGAAGAATGAGCTTGTATACCTTAGATTTTTTATTTCTGCTGAAGGTTTGAAGATTGATCTTGAAAAGGTTAGAGAAATTGTTAAATGACCTGAACCTGAAAGTGTTAGTGAGGTAAGATCATTTCATGGCTTGGAAATTTTGTATAGGAAGTTCATTAGGAATATTAGTTTTGTTTGCAATGCTATGACTGAGACGATGAGGGGAGATAAGAAGGAATTCAAATGGACACATGGATCACATAGAATCTTTGATTTATTGAAGCAAAAGGTAGTTGAACAACCTATGTTAGCACTACCATATTTTAGTAAGGTATTTCAAGTAGACTGTGATGCTAGTGGAAGTGCAATCGGAGCAGTACCGAGTCAAGAAGGTAGACCAGTTTCTTACTTTAGTGAAAATTTGAATGATGGAAGGAGGAAGTATTATGTTTATGATCAAGAATTCTATGCTATTGTTCAAGCTTTGAAGAAGTGGAGACATTACTTATTGCCTAAGGAGTTTTTTTTGTATATTGATCATGAAGCTTTACAATATTTGGATAGTTAGAGTAAGTTGGATCAGAGACATATGAGATGCGCTGAATTCTTACATAGTTACTCATTTGTGTTGAAGCATAGGAGTTGTAAGTCTAACAAAGTTGTTGATACTTTGAGTAGAAGAAGGAATCTTATGACATAGATGAAGGTGACAGTGGTTGGATTTAATGAATTGAAGACTTTGTCTAAGGATGATCCTGATTTTTATGAACCTTGGAAAGCTTGCAAGGAACCTTTGGTTACCAATAGGAGTTCTTTATTGGATTATTTCATATAGGATGGATTGTTGTTCAAAGGAGTTCATTTGTGTACACCAAGAGGATCTATGAGGGAAAGTTTGATTAAGGAGAAACATTGTGGAGGATTAGCTGGACACTTTGGGATTGATAAGACAATGACAATTATCAAGGAGAAATATTTTTGGTCACAAATTCATAGGGATGTTAGGAATTTCATTTAGAAGTGCAAAATTTGTCAAGTAGCTAAAGGGAATAGTCAAAATATTGGATTGTATACACCATTACCTGTACCAGGGAAGCCTTGGGAAGAGATTAGCATGGATTTAGTGCTTGGTTTGTCAAAGACTCAAAGAGGTAACAATTCAGTGTCTATGGTGGTTTATAGGTTTTCAAAGATGGCTCATTTAATTCTATGTAAGAAGACATCAGATGCAACACATATAGCTGATTTGTTTTTCAAGGACATTGGTAGATTGCATGGGTTGCCTAAGAGCATTGTTTCAGATAGGGATACTAAGTTTCTTGGATATTTTTGGACGACGCTTTGGAGAAATATTAACACGAAATTGAAGTTTAGTTCTACATTTCACCCATAGAGTGATGGACAAACTTAAGTTGTTAATAGAAGTTTGGGTAATGGACACTGAGATGCTTGGTTGGTGAAAAAGTACGTACTTGAGATTTGGTTTTGGCACAAGATGAGTTTTCTTATAATAATTCAGTGAATAGGAGTATTGGGAGAATACCTTTTGAGATTGTTTATGGTTTACATCCCAAAAGAGTAGCAGAATTGAGAGATATCAAAGTTGAAGAAAAGAGGAGCTTTGAAGCAGGACAATTTACCGATCATATGAAGGATTTGCATGATAGAGTTAAGAAGCATTTGGAGGGCATGAATAATAAGTATAAGGAGATAATTGATAGAAAGAGGAAACATAAGGAGTTTGAAGTTGGTGATGAAGAAATGGTTTTCGTGAGAAAGGGTAGATTTCAAGTTGGTACCCATAGTAAATTGAAGATGAAGAAGTTTGGACCTTGTAGGATCTTCAGAAAGTTTGATTTAGGGAATGCTTATGAAGTTGAGTTACTAGAGGACATGGACATATCAAGTATATTCAACATAGAAGATGTCTATGAGTATCATGAATCAGATAGCAGTGAAGGAGATGGATCAGAGAGTGAATTATAGTATCCTAGGAAGTAGAAAGAGGATGTTAAACAGATTTTGGATACCAGAATTGGTCAGAGCACTAGAGGAAAGCAGTATGAGGAATATCTTGTTAAGTGGAAGAATAGACCAGTTGAGGATTCTTCATGGATTTCTTAGATGGATTTAAACCGATTTGGTTTTCCTTCATCTTAGCAAAGTGAGAGGCTCACTTTTCAAATAATTCTGGGTGTCTGACACAGGAACATCTTGGGTTCATTGAAATCTTGCATCAACCAAAAATATCTGAGTTTTTAGTGTTCATGGTCATCGGTTGTTGTGTTTCTTGTCGCGGTCAAGTTCTCCAGACCATTGGCGGTTGCAGTCGTAGATTCATGTGCTTGAGATCATTAGGAATCTTTTCCTACGATCACAACTCTTTTGAAGTATCATGCCTAAAGTTATGATGGATTCTTTGGTTGTGTTTAGAATGTGTTCTTAATGACTCTTGAACCGGTTAGTGTTTGGATCTTCGATTGGATTTCCTTGATCATTGGTGCTTGTGAATCATTTTCCTATGTGGCTACATGTTTGTCCGACTTGTTTATATGATCTTTCCTTGTGATTTATTTGTTGGTTAAAGATCTTAGATGAGAGGCCGACTGGAGTTAGTTGGTAACATGTTTTGTTTCTCTTGGTAAATGTAACCTTAAGGCCGACATGTTAGGTTGCGACCTTTTATTTAAGTTGGGTCTTGGTTCTTGTTTGTAGGAGGCCGAAGGCAATAAGATAAGGTTTGAAGGAGGTTGTTTTGCAGTCATAGATTAGGAAGGATAATTAGGTTTCTTTGTAATAAGTCACTGGCATTTGAGTTAGGCATGTTAACTGCTATTGCAAAGCTTTGTAATTGTTTTACCTATCAATGAAAAGGTTGCATGTGTGTTCCATAGTCTACATCTGTGTGTTTACTTCTTGAAATATTTAAGTTTGTGTTGTGTAACTCTTGGTAACTTTTGCTGCAAGGTTGTACTGTTTATTTTCTTGGACCCCCTTACCTTGACTGCATCAGACATGAAGAATGGAGGAAGTGAAAAATGCATCGATTCATGGGACAAGTTTCCACCTCTAAATAGTTATCAGGACTTGGAAACAATATTTAGGGAAGCAACATCCAAAAGGTGGGGAAGCAAGGTTAGACACTACTTATAAGTTACTAAGGTGGAAAGTGATGCTTGGAAATGGAGTTGGAAATCTATGCAAGGCATTGAGGCCTTGGAAGAACAAAAAGAGGAAATCATGAAAATTTTGAAGAATAGAGCAATAGTTGTTTCATACAAGGAAGATGTAATACGTTGGAGCAGATCACAATTTGGAGACTATAAATTAAATATAAAAATAAAGAAACAACATTAAACAAACCAGACTTATCATTGAATCTAACATGGAAAAAGAAGGTTCTACTGAAGGTTAGAGTTTTATCTTGGTTGGAAAGTCAGAAAAATATTCTCTCAAAAGATAGGCTTAGAAAGAGTGGAATTGTAGGTCCAGGTAAATGTGGTCTATGTAAAGAGGTAGAAGAACCAATGGATAATATGTTATTAACTTGTTTGTATGTAAAATTTTGTTGGAAATATTCGATGGAGAAGCTTCGTTGAGACTGCTCTATGCCTCAAGGCATCAAGGAATGGTTTCACAAGTGGCGAGCACTAAAAGGGAAAGTGTTATTCCCAAGAATATGGATGATTGTTCCATCAAAAACCATTTGGGATATTTGGAAAGATCAAAACAAGAGAAATTTTTAGGATAAGAACTGTTCAATAAATCACTAGTGAATAAGATTACCTTTTTAGTGGTAGAATTTGAAAACACAACTACTAGCAATGTTAAATTGAATAAAAGTTACTTCACTATTTAAGACAATGAAGTGATGAAGGGTTTCATAAATTTGAAAGTACCCATAGTTAATGGGTCAGGAAGGCTGATCTTCCTAAGGATCCTTGGGAAGAAATCTAGTATGGTATGCTCCTCTGCTCGGATGGATCAAAATCAATTTTGATGAGGCTTCAAAAGGAAACCCAAGAATAAGTGGTGTTGTATGTGTTGTGAGAGATCATAATGAAATCAATCTAAAATAAAAATAATAAATCTTGGAATTTTTATGAACAATAAGATAGAATTTAGGGGGGCATTTTTAGGTATTGCATGTGGAAGAGAACTTAATTGCCCATAAGTACATTTGGAAGGGGATTCCTTAATAACAATCAAAGCTATCCAACAGAAAACAACCCCAATTGAAAATTATAGAACTGGCTAAAACCAATCTAGGATTTGGTGGATCAATTCAAAAGTTTCATGATCTCACATATGTATAGAGAAGACAAATCGGTGGTAGATGGATTGACCACATTGGGCATGGAGCATAATTAGAGGAGGCTGGCTAAGGTGGAGATGAGATAGACATGAATATGAGATATGATGGTGTCGTATAGTGACAAGGTGGTAAGTAGGGTCCAACATAATAGAATAATCATAGCTCCAAGCCCTCAAATTGGTAATTAAGTACCTCCTAATTGGATTCACACAAAATTCATATTAGTTATGTGAATTTGAAAGGGATGAATGACACTAGGCCGAAGTTTCGAGAAAGCAAAGTACTGCGAGGATGAGATATTTGGTGGGTGGTGATTGGGACAAATGATGGTAAAGCACCAAAGGACGAAGAATTCCAATGAAATTTAAGAGCATTGAATTAAGATAAATTGGTTGGGACTACGGAATTATGATGTCACCATTAATGATTTAAGTGATGGTTGAATCAAGTAGGGCTTGCAAATTTTGATAGAGAAGGTGGTGGTAAAATATAACACAAAAACTATTTAGAATTGCTCATTTTTCAAGGATCTACAAGAGAGGAGGAAAGGGACATGTGTATCCTTTTGATCTATGGAAGAGACAGATGACCTTCCTGGGAAGTTCATGAAGAAGTGACTAAAATGTGTCTTTTACTCAAAGCATGATTTGGTTATCCATGCTATTAAAATGGTGTCAAGAGAGGATTTTCAAAGGAAAAATCATCGTCATCATGTAAAAGCGAAAATCTCTAATATGTTTTTAGAAACTTTGCTGAATGTTGGGGAGTCCAAAGAAATGGAAAATGCACACTACCAGGGTCTCATTTGGAAGTCTTTTTTTGGTGAAATTGGGAAGGTGTTTGACAATGTGGAGGGAAAGGTCATTCCATTTCCATTGGACTACTATGCAATGAGCCATTAGGGAAGAGTCACTCAGATACCCTCTCATCAATTCTACAATGCCAAATTCGATCACTCGCAGAGATTAGGTGGTGGACATAAGTATTATGTTTTTGAAAAAGATGCTTGATCTAGTGTTGGATGATGGTGTGGTCTAGTTGCAGAGATATCTGGTGGACGAAGGACTGGCTACAGATAATGAAGAGGAGGTCTTGAGGTTGAAATCAAAGAGTAGGTGTTGGAAGAAGAGCAAGTTGAGATCTTAGAGGCCGATGTGGGAACCCATGTGGATTATGGTCCCAAGTGTCTAGTCAAAGTAAAGAGATATGAATAAACCAAAACATACAGGGTAAGGGTATAGACGCATGCCCCAATTTTTGTATATCTATGTAAAGTATCCATAATGAAATTGGTTCAGTATTTATATGATGGTATAGGATATTTGGGATCTCCATTTTGTCACAAGGAGATAAGATAGCTTCAAAAGCCATGATATTTTCTCTTAGGATTGTGGGGTTTGGCTGGACTGGTCAAGCCAATTGGCTAAAAATCTCAACAATGTATATCTATCTTTATATTATCAAAATAAAATGGTACAATCCCTTAGCTATTTTGATCAATCAAAAAAATAATGCAAGAGCTTGAACAAACAAAGACGTCACAACAAACCACAAAATAGAATAAGTAAGCCTTTTGGCAAATTTATTAGCAAATGAGTTAAAACTGTCATTATGAGATCATGTTGCCTCGTGATATATTCAAAATCATGAAGAATCTTGAAGAATGATTTTAAAGAAGACATAATTGGATATATTTGCACAGATATTTATAAAAGAGACATTAGATTACCATTCATAAACCTCATAAACAATAAGTTTTTTAATATTTTCAATAGTTGCAAGAAGAAAACCAAATATGCAACCCATAAGTTCCACAAAATTATTGGAGGTCATTCTAAGATTTATGTACAAGTCTTAATTTTTTTTAAGTATAGACACCAAAATTACACCACCTTCTATGATCAGTTATGTGTGTTGATTCATGGTAGTTGACTCCCTCTAGAATCACCACTTTGATTAATCAAATTAATTAGTCGAGTACACTATATCATCACATTCCATTACATATCATCAATTAGTTAGTTATTTTATTCTTAATTAATTCATATATTGATCCTTGAAAATCCATTAATTTTATCAATTTCTAAACCCATGTATATATAATTAATTAATTATCATATTTGTCCTCTAACTTTACTCACAATTAATTGATAATTCATTACTAACGAATTAGACTCATGCATATGTGATTAATTGATTATGTAAAATAATTGATTAAGTATTGTCATGCATTCTACAAATAAAATATATACACACATATTTAAATAATTATGAAAGTAATTGTTATGATTTTTTTGAATATTTCACAAATAAAATCTTGACACATTATTAGTTTTTATGCAAATTTAATTAATTATTCTCACACGCCATTCTCAAATGTCACCTTCTTCTTCCCATACAAATTATTGAACTTCGTAATTTATGCATGCACATTTGTAAATAAAATAAATCAAAGACCATGCAAAACAAGATAATCAACTTCAATCATCCATCTTTTCATCCAAAAGTCTATAATTCTCTCTCTTCTTCCTTAATCACAATACAAGAAAATTATTTTAAATGTTTTATCTAAGGTTCTCTTATTTTAGAATAAGTAGATTTTAATAATTTAAGTTTTTTTTTTTAATTATGATTTATTGTATATATTATAGCATGCCCAATGGGACCCCTTGGCTGTAACATTAACCATTTTTAAATTTGTTAGTTTGATTTTGATATATCTGCATATAGATTTTGGTTGATTTTTTAGATGTCACTTGCACTTTGGGTCACTTTAGCACAAAATAAACTTCACCACTATATCTAGAAGGTGTCAAATCAATCCATATGAAATTTGTTCAATTAAGACAAAATTGCAATACAATATTTAAAAAATTATTATACAATAGGCATATAATACATACTTATTATATTTTTCCATTTTTTTCTTTCTAAAAAATTTAAAAACAAACAAACAAAGTTTTGAAATAAAATTACAAATGTTGTAGGTTGGAGCCTACATCATCCCCCCACCCCCACCCCCACCAGGCTTTAAAGCCTCCACAAATGACCTAATAACTATTGACAACATATTTTAATCAATCCAGCACACTCCAACCATCATTCTCAGCTAACTCTACCCATCTACCCTCTCCCTCTACTTGATCACCAACTGCATCAACCTAGTTGTTGCCTCCCCTTTTCCTAATCACCACCCTATCCTTGCCTCGACAATACTCATCATGGTAGCCACCAATCTATGGGTCTAACAAAAATTAATGTAGTCAATACCTAACCATCAGGAACTAGTCCCCAACCCTCCACCCCCTCCTCATTGCAACTTTCCATTAAGGAAGCAATTTTCAAAAAAGGCGTAACTTCACCATATGAAGATTTATTTTTATATAGGCTAGAAATTATACTCTTTATAGTGAAATATCTAGCTATTTTTGGAGTTTGTAAATTTTCCTTAATTATTGTTGTTAATCCTAGTTTTAGGAGCTTAAAACCTTAAAATTTAAAAAATGGACTTTGATTTAGGTATTGATTTTCTTAAATTCATATTTTTTTCTCTTTTCTCAATGATATGGTATATTTGTACTTTTTTAGCTCTATCTTTTGGACACAACCATTATAAGGTCATCAAGATTTACTTTCATTTTTTTTTCATTGGTTTTGCAAGTTCTATTTAGATGTTTATTGATCTTCTTGACCTATTTTCTTAAAGTTTAGTAGTTCAAAGGTTTTTTATAATACTACCAACTTCATTTGTACCACAATGTTTGTTAAAGACCATCATTTAATCACTAGCTCAATTGCACACTTTAATTTTAAGAGAGTAAATGAAAAATTATTTGTTGTGTTTGTCAATCAAATTAGTGTGTGCTATCTCCTCACATAAAAAAAAAAAAAAGTGATATTAGAGATCATAAGAACCATTTTGTTCTCTATTTATTGATTTCAATCCCAACAGAATTTACTGTGTGCACTCTCTTCTCACATTGCAAGACAATCTTGGAGATCAAAATTAGTTGATCTTTCTTTCATGTAGGAGTCTAGAGAAGGATTTCATCACCTTATGGAAGGCCTAAACCACGTGTATTAATGGTGTATACAAAGGGGGAGAGTGAAAGTTGTATCTAAAAGATTGTCATCAGTTTTAGCGCAACATTAATACTCATTTTCATAAGAAGTCAAGGTGAAGTGAAATTTGCTTGTGCTTATTTCACATATTCATAGATGGGCTCTTTATATGCATGAAGTACTAAAACAAGATAAACAAGCATTAAAACAAAGTTAAAAATCAATCATTCAAATCAAACATGGAAACCTCTAATATAACATTTTGGGAAAGTTTCAGATTAGTTTGGTTGTCGTTTATTGCAACAACATCTACTCAATCAAGCCAAGATTTTTTTTTAAACAAAGATTTGATCTCAATTTATAGGATTTTAATGATATGTGTGAGGATATCTAGAGTAGATAAGGCAACTATTATTAGTTGATGATTAAATTTACTGATTTAATGAATCCATTAATTTATTTTTCTCAAATAGCTAAGTAATTTGATTTAAGATTCTTCTTTATTGATAATTTATTGATTATTTTGATCAATTAATTATTTGACTAGTTAATTTATCATAATTTTGTTTTTGATTAATTAAGAAGCCAAACAAGGGGTTTGACCCTTACATATGCAAGACTTGAAGGAAGGAAATAAGGTCATCTTCAATACATAGACAACACAACAGACGCTGGTTAGAATGACACAAAACAAAGCACAAAGGCTAGAAGCCCTTCAAAGGAAAGGCCAAATTCACACTCCAAGAGAAGATGAGCGGGAGTTTGAAGAACAATTCTTCCTACGTCGTCAAACAACTATCCAGGTGATATTATCCTTAGGCTCCCCAACAAATGAAATCTCATTGGGGCAGTTGCCAGCATAGTGGTCAGAGTGTTGGGGAGGTTGAGCAGTGTCAGTAGAAACTTGCTACATAGAATAGAAGCGGAAGCAATAGGGTCAAAATAGGTCACAATGGTGGTTGCACCTATAGAAGCCCGGGCAACATCATAATTTTGTTAAATTAGTTATGGATAATGATTATTTAGATTTTATTTAGTTGGATTTTTGTAGATAGTGGATTATTAAAATTAATTAAATAATATGAGATGTCATTTAGTTAATTTATTTTTTATCAAATGGATATGATTTAATTTATAAGCTAACTAATAATTAGATGATTCATTTTACTCGATGGATGTGTTAGGTGTCAAGATGAAGTGATGGGAGAAAATTAACATTGGCAAGATTTCAATGTTTATATTTTGCCCATCTTTTAAATGACATCACATTATAAGAAGAAATGTCATTTCAAAGAAATAGATATAGGCGCTTGGTGATGGAAGATACCCAAGTGCCAAAGGTTAAGGATTTATTTGTATGGACTGTGTTGGGATGTCATAGTTTTTAGATTAGGGTGTTTAATTGTGATTTATGATATTAGAAATGGAAATGAAGGATCATGAGATCATTCTTGAGTACTTTGAGCATAGAAATTTGTTGGGAATGTACAAATAGATCTCAATATGTTGGTCAATAACATTTATTTTACATAGATACACATGATCATGATATAATGGACCATGATGACCTTATGCCATATGCATAGAGATTTGAATTAAAATAATAAATAAATAAAATAATAGAAAACAAAATTACACACAAATGAATGATAAACATTAATAAAGATAAAATCAAAGGTAAGACTCATGCCTCAATGATCATGTTCTTACAACACAACACAATATAAAGAACTATGGTGTCCTCGGGGAATTATGTCATGGGAACTAAACTATACATTATTAATTTTACCAAAAAATGTAAATAAAAATAAGAAGACACACACAAGCAAGAAAACATACATAAAAGATAAAATGATAAGACAGATGAGAATTTTCCCCTAATCCCGCCGAAAGCTGATTTGATTAATTTGATGATTATAATGATAATTTTGTTGGTGTAGGAATGATATAGTGAGAGAACAAATGAGGATTGGGAATGATATCTCACAATTATTATGATTGGTTGTTGCAACAAGCTTTGGATTTTGGAAAGACCAGGGGTGAAGCTTATGGATGTCTTGAGATATTTCCAACATTACATGTTGGATTTTGAAAGATTTTTGTATGATGTTTCTTGTGTGGTGTCCAGATACTTACAAGCTTGGTTAGATGGATTACCCCAACTATCTATAAACTACAAAGCATGATTATTTTTTGTACACCACACTCCTTATGTAGCAAATAAGGTCTCCGCTTTTTTAGTGCTTACATAATTGCATCAATTTCTTGGTCGTTTAAAGAAATATTTTCTCATGACTTCATTCAATTTCTCAGTGAAACATGTTATGGGCATCCCTTCTTGACTCAAAAATCCTCTAATGATTATCCCACTTGTATCACAATAAACTTGAATTTACTTTCCAAAATCTAGAAGTGCCAAAATTGTCTGTTCAGTCACTTTCTCCTTCAGCAACTACAAATTTCATTTTTTGGCAACTATCCATAAAAAAATCTTTTCTATTTCTTTTTTCATTGTCTCCATAATTGGAGCACAAATTGCACTAAATTTTCTAATGAATTTCATGTAGAAGCTTACCAACCCATTAAAACTTTTGGCTTCAAACATACTTCTAGATGAAGGTCCCTCTACTATTGTCTTGAGCTTCCTTGGGTCCATTTTCAACCCCTCTTCAAACACAACAAAACCAATATACACTAGGTCTTTCTTCATAAAACTACTTCAAATTTACGAACAAATTTTTTTCTTTCAACCTAATTTGTAATATTGCCCTAACATGCAGAAAATGCTCTTCCCTTATCTCACTAAATGTCAAAATATCATCCAAATACATAATCAAAGCTACTTCATTGATCAGTCTTATGAAGGCAATGAGAGCATTTATCAATCCAAATGACATTGCAACCATTATTACAATCTATATTTTGTTTTAATTGTTGGCTTCCATTTGTTCCCCTCTCTTCCTTTCATCTGATAGTATCCATTCTTCAAATCAATCTTCATGAAGTACTTGGCTCCACTTAATAGTTAGTCACGTTATCCATACAAGGTAACAAAAACCTTTATTTAATAGTAATCTTATTGATGGATTTAGAATCAATACTCATATTCCATTCTTCGTCTTTCTTCAATGTGAGTATTGTTGGTACCACACATGGACTGGGACTTTCTCTAATCAACCCCTTATCTACTAACTCTTGTCCCTACCTATTTATTTCTTCATTCTCCATAAGTATCATTATGCATGATGTTTTGTTTGAAAAATTAACCCTCGTTATCAAATCTATGCAATGACTTCTACTCCGCATAGGTTGCAGGTCATCAAGCAACTCCATCAAAATTTCTATAAACTCATAAAAAATCTTAAACCACCATGCTAATTTATTCCTTCTTCTTGATTGTTCTAATCTCTACAAGCTTAGTATTGAAAACATAACATACTTTCTCATTCTTCATGTCCTTCAAAAAATGTTTCTTAGTCAATAAAGGAACTTTGAGATTCTTTTCTACCTCCTCATCCTTATTTTCATGGGATTTAAGACATACTCTTTCTCATTCTTCTTTTTTTCTAACAAATAGTTTTTTCATCATGAATAACTTTCTTATCATACTATCAAGGTCTTCCCAGAAAAATATCACATGCATCCATTGGTGTAACATCATATAATATCTCGCCCTTACAACTACCAATATGACAATTTACTAAGCATCATTCACTGACAAGTAATTGGTGCCCCTTTTGCAGCCAAGAAAATGTGTAGGGAGTTTGATTCTTCATCCTTTTCAACTTCTTGACCACTTGTTCTGCCACTAGAATTTCGTTGCTATCACTATCTATAATGAGTACAACATTTACCTCTAGAATTACATTTGGTTTTAAATAAATTACTTCTCTACACTGGTTCTTACTTTTTCTTTTTTGGTTTTAATTGTTATTCTTCTCAATAATAAGGATTCTCCATCCTTGGGATCTTCTCCATATTGAGGTAAATCTGCACTTTCTTCCTTCCGCACTTTCTTCGTTGACTTGGCCCACATAAATTTTGGCCTCTTCCCTTTTCCACTACTTTGCTATATGTGAGGACATTAAAATCATATACCTAGTTTCTCCACATGAAATATGTACCACTATATCCCCTTCCTCTTCCACTTCAAAAATATTTGTGACCCTTAGAATAGTCTCCCTTACCTCTGGAATAAATTTCTCTTCCTTCCAACTCCTATGTGTAAGAACTTGTCTAAGAGGTGCTAGCTTCTTCTTGATACATTGAATATCCTCTTCTACTATTGGATTGCCCTCTACCACCTAAGTTCCTTCCTCGTCCTCTTGAGTTATTATATTGTTTTCTTGCTAATTTATCTTCTACCTTTAAGATATACTAGTAGGCTTCTTTTATACTAGGTATTATGATTAGAATAATCACATCTTAATTGATAAACATAGTCTGTTTACATACCTTGAACCTTCTCAATATCACCATCAATAGGTGTTTCTCTAATACTCAACTTGTGGAATTCTTTTGTGTAGTCCTTAACACGGAATCTCTTTGCTTTAGATTATGGAACTTCCTAAATAGATTTAGGTGATGATCTATTTGTAGGAAATCAATCTTCATTTTGGTCACTATTTTGTCCCATGATTTGATCTTCCCCTTTCTTATTCTTTGTTACTCTATCTATAGATGATCCCATTATACCTGGACGCATGTCATCTTCACTTATCGCAAGGAAAATTCACTTTCATGGGATCTTCAATTGATTCAAAGTCAAACATTTCTCCATTTTTGAGATCCGATCTACAAATCCTTTGGAATTAAAGTTGTCATTACAGTTAATAGGATTCAATCTTGGTTTCTACTAATTATAATCATTGCCTTCAAAAATCTCTCTTTTGCGTGATCCACTTCACCTTTAGCTACTTTATCTTCTCCATCTAATACCATAGTTGAACGGGGGGGACAGGTTTCCGGGTAGGGAGACAGAGGGGCCTCAATTTGGGGACGGCGGGGGATGGCGGCAGGGGACCATGGGGGGTGTATATACTATACATGTGGTACTTAAAATGCTAGTTACGAAAAGATGTATAACAATATAAGACAGAAAGATGTAAAACAATTGTCAATAACTGTAAAATTGTAAACTAGAATTACTAAAAATAAATACTTGAACATTGCATTGAAGTTTGAACATTGAAAACTGAAGTTTGAGCAATAGAATTATAAATAGTCGAACCAGCAAATGGAAGAGTTCTAAAATTCTATTATATAAATTTATAATATATATGATATATCAAAATTATGAGCATTGAGTATCACTATCTAATCATAAAGATCGGATGATTACATCGAATAGCATGATATGAATATCAAAACAAGTACAAGCTACAAAATCAAAATGCCAAGGCCCAAAATGTAGTGAAGGAGGCCTCTTCGGGGGACTCTTTTGCGTCCCCCGTCCTCGAGGGGGACGTCGGGACATCCCCGTGTCTCTGTCAGAATGATGACAGATGGGTGGCACCGCCAGAAACGTCGAGACAACATACCCCATCCCCGGTGCGTCCCCATCTCAGAGACGTTGGAGATTTGAGAGGGGGGGGAGGGAGGGGGGCGGGGCGTCCCCGAGGTACACAATCTAATACTTATTCATCATCCTTACTAACATTTTCAACATGACCCCTCTTCTTTGTGTTGCCTCCCTATCATCTAACCTTGTTTTGATGCCTCTTAACATCTCCACAATCACCATATCACTAACTTGTGGTGCTCCTCTTCAATCACGCTCACTAACTTGTGGTGCTCCTCTTCAATCACGCTCTCTGTCTCATGTCTCACTCATGCCCTGTGCAGTTACAAACTTACTCTCTTTCACTTCCCACAACAAATTTCTCTTAGGACTTCTTTTAACACCATCACAACAACAATCGTCTTTGATACCAAATGAATCTAGCCCCGAGAATCTTATCAAACGGTCAAGATTAACAACCAAAACAATTTGTAATCACTTAAATGATCAACATAAACCATGATA
>MU224938.1:402463-414569 GCA_018584345.1 Thuja plicata | reverse complement strand
TACCTCTTCCCTTGGATCGATTTCTATGTCAATCTTTGCAAAGAATTCCAAACTACCCACGTTTTCCCTGAAGGCATGGATTTATTTTATACATAGTGGTAAATGATCTACTCTTTATTTGTCTGTGTACCCCCAGTGTAATAGCTTATAAGATCTGTGCATTTTCCTTGTAGTATGGAGTCTTATGTCTTCTAATTTTCTTGATCATTTTCAGCCAATATAGCCATGGTTTTTAGACTCCTATCTTTAAGGTATGATTTTTGTTGCATATGTTTTCTTTGTTTGGTTACTTACTTTTGTTTCTTCCATCTATTCGGTGATTATCTATATTTATTTATGATCAAATAGATTTCTTTGGAAAGATTTCCCTTATATGTATGGAATTTTAAAATGTTTGAAACCTTCTAATTTTTGTATCATTTTGGTTAAAAGTTTCATTGAATTAAAGGGAGGTCACAAGTTAAAATCTCACTGGGGGTAGGGTATGTAAACCTCATTTGTAGCATAATGGATTCCTCCCGCAAGGAGTACGAGGTAGTCCCATATGGCTATCACCATATGTAGACCCAAAAACATATGGCTGGTATAGTGGACTATAAAAGGACCTTCCCTTTCCTTTCCTTTTTTTTGATGAATAGAGGCCTTTACTATTAATATGTATAACAAAGTACAGTATTCACAAAAAAAATCTGGGGGATAAAAAATCACCCCGCAAAGTCATCGGCATCAAGCCGGAACAAAATAGCTATTCATAAAAGAAAAAATTATAAGCAAAGCCCTCAAGCTGTGAGAGCAGTAGCAGAAGAGGGCGGAGGATCTTTATCTGGTGGATTGCCCCACACATTGGGTCCATGGGTCTAGTCGGGAGGCGACCACCCATCTTCAGTTTCTTTCTCCATCTCACCTTCCTCCCGCCTAGGAGAAATTGCAAGGGCCAGGTGGGGGATCTTATCAGAAGGGGCGGGAGGCCACAGAGGAACAGTGGTCAAAGGCCGAGCAGCAGTAGAGGAAAGCACAGGAGGCCATCTGGAAGCTGAGGCCCTCCTACCAGGAGGAGAGGCAGAGGGACAACGCCAAGAGCGTGATGTTCTAGAATGCCTCACAAAGGCACTCCTGCTGTGATGTCGACCCCGGGGTGGTGTGTGATCAGCAGAGAGAGAATCTGGCGGCACCCTGGCAACAGTACACGGGGCATTACCCCAATGTTGTAGCAACTCCTGCAAGTGGGAAACCTCGAGGGCCACCTTATCAAATTGAACTTGAATCTGCATCATGACATTATTACATAGACATGCCTTAGCATAGAGAGAAACATTGATATCCAAAAAGTTGTGAGAAAAAATAATAGCATTGCGGTCTTTCCATAAGGAAAACAAAATCTCCATCCTAAAAGCATGCCAAATCTGGGTGAACTGGAAAGGCATTCTGGGAGAGTCACCAAGGAAAGCCATGTGCCAAGAGAAAGGCTTAGGTCGAAAAGGCATAAAAAAATTGTGAATCCAATCCCAACAATTCTGGGCCCGACCACAGAACAAGAAAATATGCATAATGGTTTCGGAATGCCCACAAAAAGGGCATTTAGGATCAGGAACACCTAAGTGCTGAATCTGAGCTCCTAAGGGTAACCCTTGGTAGATCAGACACCAAGAAAAGTGAGCAATTTTGGGTTCAGTGATATCATCCCAAATAGTGTAGAAATGCCAGCTCCAAGTGCTTTCTAAGGAAGAGAGATGTCAACGATGATTAAGAGACTCAACCATCGAGAAATGAGGCACCAACCATGAGTATCCAAGTTTGGGCTTATAGTTGGTAAATGGTGTATCTGGGTACCATTTCCAATCTTTCCACCAAGGTTTAACTGATTGGATGCCAAGTTTGTGTAGGAGGTGCGGCGAAATAGAAGAAATAAGAAAATCAAAAGTTTGACGATCTGGGCGAGTGAGCTAGAACTGAACCCGAAAATCATTCCAAGAGCAGAGAATCATGGTGGCTCTAGAAAACAAATCCTTGGGAGTTTGGATGCCTCATTTGTGAAAATGGAGAGCATTAATCCCTTGAATTTTGGTCAAAGGAAACCCTTGCTGGGCAAAGAGCAGGGACCACCAAATATTCTGTTGATTGAATGAAAGCCCATCATGGAATTCATTACCAACCCAGTGAAGCCAGGGTTTAACTACCTCCCAGGCACGCCAAATACTTTTGGCAACAAAGGTACCTTGGATTTGAACAAGATGTTTCATAACCAAGAGGGTTTGGAAGCTAATTCCTTTCCAAGCCAGCTTGTGCAACGGGTACCCAGAAGAAATACAGTGGCGAAGTAAAACTTTCTAGCCTCGTCTCCAATGAGGTAACACACAATCCACTCCACACAAAGAGCTAGACTCTTCTTTTGGGTATCAAGTAAGCCAAGCCCACCAGAGGCCTTGGGGAGACAACGAAAATCCCAGGCAACTCTATGAAAGCCACGGTGATCTGCACCAGAGGCCCAAACAAAATCCCTCAACAATTTCTCAAGCTTCTTGTACGAGGCCTTGGAAGGAGCCCAACAGGAGGAATAGTAAACATGACTAGCAGCCAAGACCTTAGAGAAGATCTAAAATTTACCAGTGAGCGAGAGCAGCTTGGTAATCCAATAGGTAAGCTTCTTTTCAATTTTAGCTAACACAGCATTCCATAAATCAGTAGAAGTAGATTGAAAAGAAAAGGGTATACCAAGAAACTGAACTATTTTCCCATGCTGGATCCTGGACCAACCAAACTGGGAAAACCAGGTTAGATTAGGATGGGATGACTGTCTGTGGCATAAGGTTTTATGCCACTGAATGGAAGATCCTGAAGCCAAACAGAAAGTGTCTAGACACTGCAAGGCTACCTTGATATTCTCTTCATCCTCAACAAAAGTGAGAAAGGAATCATCAGCAAAATGACCATTAACCAACTGCTGAGTGGAGTTGGGTAAAGAAATCCCATGAACACAGCCCAGAGAAATAGAATGAGCTAATAAATAGCCAAATCCTTTGGCTGCAAGAACATATAAGGCAGGAGCAAGAGGAAATCCTTGCCGAATGGATTTGAAAAGCCCAAAGGTGGAAGACTGTCTGCCATTAATGGTGATGCAAGCAGAGGCATCTTAAAAAAGCATCTGCACAGATTGAAGAAATCTGGGGCCAAAACCCAAAGCGTAAAGCATAGCAAGAATAAAAGGCCATTAAATATGATGATAAGCTTTAGCAAAATCAATTTTGAGAAAAAGAGCTTTTTGTTGAGACTTTCGTGCCCATTTCATAACTTCCCATATGACTATGATATTATCAAGAATATATCTTGATTGAATAAATCCAGTTTGCTCTAGCCTAACAATTTGAGGGAGGATGTGGCGAATCTTAAAAGCCAGAGCCTTAGAAATGATCTTGTAAGAGACATTAAGTAGGGTAATAGGCTGCCAATTGCAAATATCCTCAGGATCCCCAACTTTAGGGATAAATTTGATGTTGCCTTTATTGATAATATCACCCAGAGACTGGGAGTGATAAGCTTCAAGGTAAACTTGATGAAGATCGGGACCAATGGCATCCCAGAGAGTTTTATAAAATTCACAGGGAAACCCATCACAACCTGGAGCTTTATCGTCAGCCATGGCAAAGATAGCTTCCCAGAGATCTTGAAGGGTAAGAAGCTTATCACAGAAAGCACACTGGGATGGTGAAACACATTGAGGCACCACATCCATGCAATCTGCATGAGCTTGGTTGTTGGAAAGCGAAGATCCCTGAGTGGAAAAAACCTATTCATAATGACGAACAAAGGCTTGCAAGATCTCAGGAAGCTCTGTGAGGAGAGATTGCCCCTCTTGGATCCTGGTTATACCCACATTGGTTTTCCATGCACGGAGACTGGCAAAAAATTCTTTAGAGGCTTGATCTCTGACTTTTAACCAGTGCAGCTGAGCCTTGATCTGAGCACCTATGGCAACATAGTTGTCTGCAACTTGTTTCTACTGACGCAACTGAGCAAGTTGAACTTGCAAAGTCTGATTGAAAGGATCAAGGGCTAAGACCTCAATGGAAACACAGAGAGCTTTGGTGTTAGCCTCATAGGATTGACAGTGGTAAATGGCAAGTTTTCAACCATAAATGCACAGAAAGCAAGTCGTACGATGGATGACATCATTCCACCATTGAATCCAACCAGACAAATGTGGAGGTCTAGGCTCAAGGTTCCAAACCCATTGAATGTGGGCCACCATGGAAGTATGATTGAGAATGGAAGCATTAAAGAAGAACTGAGTGGTGGGAGGATGTTCCTTAGCTATCTTCCATTCAATAATGGATTGAATGGGGAAGTGATCTGACAAGGTCACATCAACAAGAGGAGTAACCGACAAGGCCTATTTTTTGGAAAAAGAGAAAAAATATTGTGTCGTAATCATAGCACGATCAAGCCATTTGTGAATTTTGTTAGAGGAGGCTCTAAAATTAGACCACATGTGCCAAACACCATTAGTTCGGTGGTGGCCAAGATTGGGATCAAAAAGGCCCAATTTATTACGCATGTAATACCACGCTTCCCATTCACCAGTTGTCCACCAGAATGGAAGAATGCTATCCTTGTCAGAAGCCACTTCAACCATATTGAAGTCACCATAGAAAAGCCAAGTTGCAGGTGGCAGAGAATTTACAATCCAACGTTATAGGTGAGATCTCACAATAGCATCATTGGGAGCATAAACATTAACTATACCAAAAGAATGATTCTCAATAATGAAAGTGGCCCAAACAGATCATTGCATGGGATCTGAACCATGACTGATTAAAAAAGAATGCCAACAAGGAGAAAGGAGAGTAACAACTCCACCTCGACCAGCCTCATGCTAAGAGAAAAGAGCAAGGCTCTTAGGCCAAATACTTTTGTAGGCCGCATCAAGCATAAAACTAGAAATTTTAACTTCCTAGAGGCATAAAACATCCAGATTACTAAAACAATGATGAACATCTCTGACATAGTACTTTTGGGGAAGGTCTGTCAAACCCCTGACATTTCATGAGATGTACTTCATGAGAAAACAGTGTTGAACATACCATCATCATCCCCAAGGGATGCAAAACTATTAGACAAATAAGCGAAATTGTTCACAGGAAGTTCCATGGAGACATTTTGACACTTTTTTGCCATACCTTCCTGTGTGACCTTAGCACGCCCATCAGGGCTGCGAGAGCGGCAGAAGCTGGAAGGAGTGGAAATCACAGAGGTTGTGTGAGGTGTGTGAACCCAAGGAGGGTTAGTATCCGAATGAAAAATCTCTTTCCCCTGCTGGCCAGGGTTTGAAACGGGAGCATTATCAGCATGAGAAGCAACCCGAGCCTCCAAAGAAGGAGGCGGTGGTTTTGAAGCAGAAGCCGAAGTGACAGGTTTAGCTTTTTTTTTGTTGCGGCCGACCATTACCCAATCATCTTTTTTGTTATCTTCTTTTTTACCAGTTGCAACGGGCCGCGAACCAGAATCCTTAGGAGGAGGTTTAGGCCGAGGAACTACCAAAGGGCAATCCTTGATTTTATGTTCTGCAGATTGACAATGGTAGCAAGTGTTGGGAAGGTTAAGGTAGAGCACCTTCTAAGAGAAGATGGTGTCACCAACCTGAATCTCAACAGATTCTTTAAGATCTCGAGAGAGGTCAACTTTAATGTAGAGCCTCTTTTGAGGCTGTGGGTTAAAAAAATGGTCATGCTCACTATAGATAACCCTACCTAGATTTTTTGCAATGGCATGCATGAAAGGCCAACAGGGTAGAGGAAGACCAGGAAACTCAAACCAAATAGGGACTTTGAGCTTCTTATCATCAGAGACCAAAAATTCTTGAGACCAGCGCTAAAAAACTAAAAGGGAAGCCCTAATATTCCAAGGTCCCTTGGAAAATATAGCATCCACATGAGTGGGATTGGAAAATTGAAACAAAAAAAACCCTTGGTGAGACTCAGAATGCCATCTAGGCAGATTCCATGAGGAGTCCACGCTTTCGCCACGCAATATTTAATCATATTTTCAAGTGGGTTGCGACCCAAAAAGTAACCAATAAGGGTATGTGTTTCAAGCCAAGAATAGGCATCATCAAACTCATGAATGGGCAAAACAATATCAGGCTGAGACATACCTCGTGAAACACCTTGGGAACAAACTTGCGAGGTCTCTTGCTTGGAGGCGCCATTGTTATCCGTCACCAGAATAGCACCAGCATCAATTGTTGGGATAGTGGCGGCTGGGGCCATAAATACTAAGGAAAATCCCGCAGTAAATGCAGTCTAAAAGGACAGGAGGGCTCAGAATAGCAGCGTGACTCTAAACCCTAGCAGAACAAAAAAAACCCCATATGATTCTCTTTCCTTTCCTTTTTAATGTTTTCAATTCTAAATTTGTTAGCTATGGTTTAATAGAATAGTTTCTAAAAATGAAGTTATAAATTATTATTTTTATTAACTAATTTAAATATTAATTTATAAACCTTTTTTTTTCCTATATCAATTTATAAACTTGCTAATTAGGTTCTATGTTTTATTAGTTATTGTCAATATTTAGGTAAATATGTTTTAATATTTATTATTATTATTATTATTAATTTAATATCAATCTAGAAACTTGTTAATTCCTTCCAAGCTCTATGCCAATACCCATTTGATGATGGGTAATTAGTCTATTTTATGGTTTATTATTTATTGACAATATTTAATTAAGTTCAAGTTATACATATTAATATTTTAGAATTATGAATTAAAGTATCTACATTACGATTTCAATTTAATGGTCACTCCTACTTGTTATAAGAAAATTACATTGTTATTTTGATTATTATGGTAATATGTTCTTTGGTGTTTCATAGTTTTACTCTACAAAACCAATGTGTTTTCTGCATCATGTGTGACTTTGATATTGGTTTTATCTTATTATGTTACACTTTAGGATTTTGGTGTTAAGATTTTTTAATTTAGAGAAGAGGCTTGGGGTTTATCATGGTGTTTTTACCTTAGTCTTTATGTCAGAAACTTAATGTTTCCATGGCCATCGATCTTTTACGTGGATTTGTTAATTTTCATTATAATATGTTTATTTGGGCCTAATTGTGTAATTGAGGTCACATGAGGGTCCTATTTCTATTTCTTGGTTTTCTTACTATTTGAATAAGTTTAAATATCAATTTGGTGGCAATTGTGATCCTTTGATCTCCTGTGTTATTTTGGGAAATTTTATCGTTTTATATTTGTTGGCACATTTGGAGCCTAGTTGTGAAATTGACAGTTTAAGGAGATCTTATGTTCCAATTTGATGGAATGGGTCCAGACGAGGACATATGTGTGAGTTATGATGCTTGTAGAATATGGTTTATGTCCTAGAAGAGCTCCTATGGAAATGTTATCATGATGCAAATATAAATTTGGTGTTGATGTTCATTTGAATATGTTGGACATATGTGGATCCTTATGTTTATTTTGATATTCTATTAATTATGCTCCAAACTCTACTTTTGTGGTTTTATTGGATATGATGGATCTATAAGGATTATTTTATGGTTATTAGGTTTATTTTGTTCTTTTCAATTTTTGGTTTGGAGCATAGGGGTGAGTTTTTAGGAGAATGATTAGGAGAGTGACTCGTAATGAGGGTGGGCCCCTAAGTGGCTGCCAAGGTAACCCATCTTTGAGTAGATAATCAAGTGATAACTTGATAAATGAATGCAGCTAGTAATTACACATTAATCAAGATAAATCTATTTCCTCGCCCATAGCCATGAGTATCTTGTGTTGAACATGCATGGGTTTGAGAAGGCCTAGACACCTATGTGGCACTGATTTGGATAATTTACTTCCTTGTCTTCATAAAAGGATTGTCGATTACACATGAGTTCTCACCTAGGGGCCGAGGTCCAGAGAGAGATTTTTCTAGGGTAACCTAGGATAGTAGGAATATATGTGATGACACCCTCCAACATGTTACATAGATTCCCTTCCATTTATCCTTGTGGTTAACCTATCATATCCCTATTGGTATCTCTTGTGTATCTTTTATGTTATGCTTATAAGTTTTCTTTGCGGTATTCCTGCCACTACTTGTATTCTTGTTTTATTTTTGTATGTGTTGTGTGGCGCCTTGTATCTATCTCCTAGAATGGAGGTGTGGGCCTCAGGGTTCCACATGGTTGGGTTTGATGACATGTAACTGATTGAATGTTTGAAGATGTTAATTTGATCACCAAAATGCTGAAAGATATGGAAGACATTAAATCAGTTAATGGTTGTATTGTCATTGATGTCAAACTTGATATAATCTAATCGGTTATAATTAAAGTGTCAAAGAATTTAGAGAATCAGAGAGATAAAGATTATCTTTTTAGTAATGCATAAAAGGCAAGCACTCACAATGTGACTTCAAACACCAACAGTCAGTGGAACCTGACAGACAAAGATCATCAAACGTCAAGTCACGGTGTTGCTCGAACAAAGTCACCAACGGACATTACCGATGAGCAGAATCACAAGCACAAATGACGGCCAGAAACATAGTATAAACGTATGGAGAAGCCTGAGGGGACCTGGAGTGTTAACTGAAGCTATCAAAGTGTTAAAACACCAAAATTAACTTGAGTTCAGAAATGACAAAATATCTAGCTGGCATAGCTAAATATGAACTTAACTGGTAGTTATCTTTGTTTTCATCGACAAGATAAAGCTAGAGATAAGTAAAAGACTTAAATTATTTTTGTCTAGTTGGCAAGAAGATATCTACGAGATAAAACAAGAGTTTTTCTTTAAATCTAATTGGCGAGAATTGTGGATCAGGCCAAGATCAATAAAATCAACAATCTAACAACGATGATATCATGTCTATAAAGAGACAACTCAATTCATTAGGAATTGTATGGGTGAATAAATGAAAAGAGGATGCTAAAGAGAAACTGATGAAGCACAACTTCATACAGTCCTGATCAATCAAGCTAAGGAAAGAGCTAAAGTTTTATGTAGACACCAAGAAAGAGAGAATAGCATCACTGAGTAGAAGTAAAGTGGAGAAAATATATTAACAGAGAAATATTGATCAGATTAGTTTTATGAGATTACAATAGATCTAAAAATCTACAAGTATAAGTTGTATATGTGAATAGATCATACTATTTCAGTTTAACCATTGATTCAAAAAGTCTTTTAACCAAGCGGGATTTAAATATCCTTTCTATATTGAGATACATCCCAAGGAGTATCAAAAGTTTGATCATGAAGATAGCATGAGATGCTAGATACCTATTGATAGGACAAGTGAGTGTTTGATCAAGGAAGGTAGCATAGAGATGCCCAATATCAAGTGCCAGACTAAACTTTTAAATCATCTAACAAGGTCACGCCTAACAGTGTGTTTGTAACCTTTAATAGGGTTGTATCTTCACCAATCTCACTTCAGAAGAGTGAAAAATTTTGGTTATCGGTCGCAAGTGGTTTTTCCCTTAACAGGGTTTCCACTTTAAAAATTGTCATTGTATTTATGAGTCATTACTTTAGTGTTTTGCATTACACATAGCTTAACTGGATTGATTGGTATACTGTAGATAATTTACTGTCTTTCAGTAAATTAACAGACTGTTATTTGGTAAACATACACTATAAGGTTTTACAAATCATTCTAAGCAGTAGTAATTTGATAATTGTATTTGGAGGCATTCATCTTATAGGACTAAAGATAACTAGAGGCTTAATATTATGGTGCTAAGTTTTTGGGTAGATTATTGGAATATTTTTGAGGCCACTGATTCATGCCCCCCCTCTCAGTTATTACTAACAATTGGTATCAGAGCTTGTGTGCTTAGAAAGGGTGTTTAACAGCTCAAGCAAAAGATCACAAGATGAACAGACGGGATGTGCCCAAGTTGAATAAAGATAACTTTGCATCATGGCAAAGCAAAATAAGACTCCACCTATTAGGTATTGGAAATGATGTTACTCAATACCTTGATATTGAATATGTGTTTCCTACAAGACCTCATACTCTTGAGAAATTAAGAGAAAAGCATTCAGCATAATTGCATGATGATAGAACTTGCCTCATCACTCTCTGATGTTGAGTTTGAAGATGACAAAACTTGTACCTCTGTAAAGAAAATATGGGATAAGTTGAAGCTAGTACCTGGAGGAGATGCTAATGTACTAAGAGCCAAGGCATAAATCGTAAGAGGGAGGTTTGATGACCTAAGGATGAAAGAAGGAGAAAACATCACTTAGTATAGTAGAAAAATCAAAGAGGTAGTCAATTCTATCTGAGGAGTTGGAGGTGTACTTGAAGAGGAGACAGTGGTAAGTAAAATCTTAAGAACCTTACTGTTTATATATGATATTAGAGTTTCTTCTATTCAAGAAATGGGAGCAATTGCAAATAATACATTTACTCTAGATAGTATGATTGGTAGAGTGATTTCATTTGAGATGAATAACTTTGATAATAGTGTCTTACCATCTATAGAATCTGCATTCAAATCTTCATTGAAAATAAGCAATTCAAGTCATAAACATGCTATTAAAAATGATAGTGACAGTGATAATGAGGATCAAGGAGTTGATGAGATTGAAGCACTAATGGCAAGGATATTGCAGAGAGGCAAAGGTAAATACAAAGGTAAATTACCACTTATATGTTTTAATTGTAAAGAGGTTGGACACTTTGTTGCAAGATGTCGAAACAGAAGAAAAGATGATAGAGGAAATGACAGATCATATGAGAAGAAGTTTGATAGAGGTGATAATAGATATTACCGGAGCAACTGACAATTTGACTAGAGAGATACCCGAGCCTACAAGGACAAATGGAAGAAATCTTGTTACCTAGCTTAGAATAGAGTTGATGACACTGACACCAAATCAGAAGAAGACATTGAGATGGTATTTGTATCCATGAGGGATGATTCAGATGAAGATGAAGAAAGGTATGTAGAAACTACACTCATCTAAAGTTAGTAAAAATGATGTATGGATCATAGATAGTGGCTGCACTCACCATAGAACCAGTGATAAACAAAATTTTGAGACTTTTGAATACTATAATGGTGGTTCAATAAGAATGGGAAATGATACACCTTGTCCATTCGAAGGTAAAGGGACTATAATGTTGAATAACCTGATAAAATGTGAAAATGCTTACTAGGTAAAAGGACTGAATTATAATATGTTAAGTGTTTCACAGCTGAACAATTCAGGTCATAGAGTAGCATTTGAAAATAACAAGGCAAAGATCTTCAAAGAATTAGAAAGGTTGATTGGTACCAATGACCAGACAAAAGGTAACCTTTTCTATCTTGGTGACACTAACACCACTTGTTTGATGGCTATAAACAAATATATATGGTTGTGGCACAAAAGGTTGTGTCATGTGAACTTTGACAACATGATAAAGATAAGCAATAAAAGGAATGTCAGAGGCTTACCGACCATGACTAAGCCCGAGCATATCATGTGCAAGAATTGTCAAAAAGGTAAGATGACAAAGTATAGTTTTAAGAGTAAAGCCCATACATCTAATGCAATTCTAGAATTAGTCCATACAGATCTATGTGGACCCATGAGGACAAATAGTTACTATGGAGATAGGTATTTCATTCTCTTTGTTGATGATTATTCTAGAATGATGATAGTAATGTTCTTAAAAGATAAATCTGAAGCATTCAAGATGTTTAAGTGGTATAAAGCTATGGTAGAAAAACAAAGTGAAAAAAAATTGAAATGCTTAAGGTTAGATAGAGGAGGGTAATTTACTTCAGATGAATTCACTAACTATTGCAATGAGCATGGAATTAAAAGATAGGTTTCTGCACCAAGAACACCACAACAAAATGGAATTGCTAAGAGGAGAAACATATCAATTGTTGAATGTGCAAGAACATTGATGATTGGGAAAAGAATCACTCAAACTTTCTGGAGGGAAGTTGTCAGTACTGATGTCTACACATTGAAAAAAGTACAATTGAAGAAGGACACAAAGAAGACACCCTATGAGCTTTGGTATGGTCATACACCCAATGTAAGTTACTTCAGAATCTTTGGTAGTCAATGTTATATTTTGAAGGATGATAGAAATGGAA
>MU224938.1:374032-402413 GCA_018584345.1 Thuja plicata | reverse complement strand
GTCATACACCCAATGTAAGTTACTTCAGAATCTTTGGTAGTCAATGTTATATTTTGAAGGATGATAGAAATGGAAAAATTGACTCCAAAAGTGAAGAAGGTATCTTTCTAGGGTACTCAACCAAAAGAAAGGCCTATAAGTATCTTAACAAGTCATCTAAAAAAATTATTGAAAGTGAAAATGTAAAAATAGATGAATTTGCAGAAAAGAATTATAGGAAAGCAGAAGAGAACCGGAGGACTACAACAGGTTTGTTTATACAGAACCAGACACTCTACCTGAGAAATAGTGCATCATTCCTGGGTAATAGAATATTTCACCTGAGCATCAGGAAGCAATCATCAAAAATCAGGAAAATCCTCAAGATGATGTTCCAAACAATGGAGATCTGAATGAAATTCACGAAGATGATCAAAATTATGAACAAAGAGCTAAACCGAAACTTGACAAGTATGTCAGAACAAATCATCCACAGAATCAAATCATAGGAGACAAGAAGGTTGGAACAAGAACAAGAAGTAAGTCACTAAACACCAAATGTTTACTTTGTGATTTTGAGCCTAAATATGTTAACACTGCACTTGAGAATGAAGAATGGGTCAGTGCAATGAATGGAGAAATAGAATTGATTGAGAAGAAAAATACATGGACACTAGTACCAAGACCAAATGACAATAATGTCATTGGTACCAAATGGATATTCATAAATAAGCTGAATGAGAATGGAGAATTCACAAGAAACAAAGCAAGGTTTGTATGCAAGGGATATGCACAAGAAGAAGGAATTAATTATGGAGAAACCTTTGCACCCGTTGCTAGACTGGAAGGAGTTAGAATCTTACTTGTGTATGATACATTTAAAGGATTCAAGGTATACCAGATGGATGTCAAATCTGCATTCCTAAATGGAATACTAGAAGAAGAGGTATACATTGAACAACCAGAAGGGTTTATTGATCCAGACAAGAGAAACATGGTATGTAGACTACATAAAGCCTTGTATAGATTGAAACAAGTACTGAGAGCCTGGTATGAAAGACTTCACTCATATCTCATTAGCATTAAATTTGTTAGAATAAGTGAAAATAGAAATCTATACTTAAAACAAGATACCAATGGTAATATTCTGATTGCTGAAATTTTTGTTGATGATATCTTTTTTGGAGGAAATGAAATGTTATGCAAATCCTTTGGTAATGAAATGAGCAAAGAGTTTGGAATGTCTATGTTTGGAGAGATCAAATTCTTTCTTGGTCTACAAATTCTTCAACAAGATGTAGGCATATATATCACTCAGTCCAAATACATCAAGGAAGTGTTGAAGATATTCAAGATGGAAGATTCCAAACCATTTGGAACACCTATGGCTACCGGATGTAAGCTGACCAAAGAAGACAAATCAAATGAGGTAAATCAAACCTTATATAGATCAATGATTGTAAAACTAATGTATGTTGTTCATACAAGACCAGATATAGCACATGAAGTTGGAATAGTTGTGAGATTCTCTACTAATCCCAAAGAATCACATATGACTGTTGTCAAGAGAATTCTAAGATATCTAAAGAACATCGAGGACTATGGCTTATGGTATAAAAGAGAAGGAAATTTAGAGCTACAAGTCTATACAGATGTTGATTGGGCTGGAAACATTGATGACCAAAAGAGCACAACTGGAGGACCATTCTTCATGGGTGACAAACTTGTGACATGGATCAGCAAGAAGCAAGGATGCATCTCTCAGTCTACTACAGAAGCAGAGTATGTTGTTGCTGCTTCAAATTGCTCCAATATTACATGGATCAAACAATTAATAGATGGTATGCATATGAAGATTCTTGAACCAGTAATTATATATTGTGATACTACAAGTGCAATTAACATCTCTAAAAATCTAGTCACGCATGCTAAGACAAAGCATATTGCTATCAAGTATCACTATCTTAGAGAACAAGTGCAAGCAAAGGAGGTGATACTGGGATATGTTCAATCAAAGGAACAACTAGCTGATATATTAACCAAGCCACTACTGAAGGATACATTTGAGTACTTGAGACAGAGACTACGGGTCCAACCCTTGTTTATTGGTCAATAATCTGACTAGGATATTGCATCGGCCTATACCAAACCTGAAGATCAATCATGTTGATGCAAACACTGAGAGGGACAGCAACAGATATATCTATACATAGCAAGGTACAAGTATGCACTGAACACCAGAGACATTGTATTGCTGATGGATAGGGAAATTCAAGGAATATATTATGTAAAGGAATGGAATAGTATATATAGATAAAAAAAATTTGGTATTGTTGTCAAGGGGAGAGATTATCTCATTATCATCAGGGAGAGATTCAAGAGAGATTATCTAGGGAGAGATTATCTCATTGAATCATAATGGGGAGATTATCTTACTGATCAGAAAAGATTATATCATTATCCATAAAGAGAAGTTCCTGAGAATCAGAAGGAAGAGTTAATCAATATTTAAAGGGAGTGAAATTGATTACATGTGAAATATCCATCTAAGGGAGAGAAGTAACAAAGGGAGAGAGTTCAGACAAAGAGAAAGATTGATGTCATAGGAAAAAAATATTATCAAGAAATGGAATAGTCAAGGTAGAGCACATGTCAGAATAGAGACAGAAGAAGCTACATCTATCTAGTGAAGGGATTGAAGATTGAAGATGACCACTCTGCAAGAAATAAATCAAATCTATTTTTTGACCTTACCAAGAACCAGACATTTGTAATAGTTATAATAGGAAAGCTTGATGAAACTTTTATATTTTAGATTGTATTAGTAATAGTATAGTATGATAATGTAGTATGTTTCCATCAATGCCAAAGGGAGATATTGGTGACATGTAACTGATTGAATGTTTTAAGATGTCAAGTTGATCACTGAAATGTAGAAAGATAATGCAAGACATTAAATCAGTTAATGGATTGTATTTTCATTGATGTCAAACTTGATATAATCTAATCAGTTATAATCAAAGTGTCAAAGACTTTAGAGAATCAGAGAGATAAATATTATGCTTTCATTAATGCACATTTAAATAAAAGCATTCACAATGTGACTTCAAACACTGATGGTCACTAGAACCTGATAGAAAAATATCACCGAAAGTCAATTCATAGTGTTGCCTGAGAAAACTCACTAACAAGTAGAATAAAAAGCATAACCGACGACCAGAAACATAGTATAAATCAACGGAGAAGCCCAAGGGAAACTGGAGTACTGAGTAAATCTTACAAAGAGTTAAAACACCAAAATTAACTTGAGTTCAGAAATAAATAAAAAATATCTAGCTGACAGAGCTAAATATGGACTTAACTGGTAGTTTTCTTTGTTTTCATCGACAAGATAAAACTAGAGATAAGTAAAGGATTTAAAGTTGTTTTGTCCAGTTGGCAAGAAGATCTCTATGAGATAAAACATGAGTTTTTCTTTAAATCTAATTGGAGAGAATTTTGGATCATGCCAAGATTAAGAAAATCAAGAACCTAACAATGGTGATATCATGTGTATAAAGAGACAACTCAATTCATTAGGAATTGTATGGGTGAATGAATGAAAAGAGGATAGTAAAGAGAAACTGATGAAGAGAAACTTCATATAGTCCTGATCAATCAAGCTGAGCAAAGAGCTAAAGTTTTATGCAAACACCAATCAACAGAGAATAGCATCACCTAGCAGAAGTAAAGTGGAGCAAAGGTATTAACAGATATATATTGACCAGATTAGTTTTATGAGATTACAATAGATCTAAAAATCTGCAAATATAATTTGTATATGTGAACAGATCATACTATTTCAGTTTAACCATTGATTCAGAAAGTCTCTTAACCGAGCAGGATTTAAAGGTCCTTTCTATATTGAGATACATCCCGAGGAGTATCAAAAATTTTGATCATGAAGATAGCATGAGATGACAGATACCTATTGACAGGCCAAGTGAGTGTTTGATCAAGGAAGGTAGCATAAAGAGGCTCGATATCAAGAGACAGACTAAATCATCTAACAATATCACATCTAAAAATGTGTCTGTAACCTTTAACAGGGTTGTCTCTTCATAGAGCTCACTTTAGAAGAGTGAAAATTTTGGGTTACCGGCCCCAAGTGGTTTTTCCCTTAACAGGTTTTCCACAATAAAAATCCATGGGTCATTGTGTTTATGAGTCATTACTTTAGTGTTTTGCATTACACATAGCTTAACTGGATTGATCGGTATACTCTAGATAATTTATTGTCTTTCGGTAAATTAACAGGCTGCTATTTGGAAAACATATAGTTTAAGGTTTTACAAAGCATTTTGAGCAGTAGTAATTTGATAATTGTATTTGGAGGCATTCATCTTATAGGACTGAAGATAACTAGAGGCTTAATATTGTGGTACTAAGTATTTGGGTTGATTATTGGAATATTTTTGAGGCCACTAATTCACCCCCCCCCCCTCCCTCCCCCCTCTCAATTATATGGGGATGGTCTATGCATCTTCATTGTAGTTTTATGACCTATGTNGGCCACTAATTCCCCCCCCCCCCCTCCCTCCCCCCTCTCAATTATATGGGGATGGTCTATGCATCTTCATTGTAGTTTTATGACCTATGTGAATAGAATATCCTTATTTTACATTTCATTATGATAAGTATTACTAAGAATATGTATTGATGTTGTAATATACAATCCTTGAGGAGATATTGGATGGAAATGTAACTGTACACTTGTAACAATTTCTCACTTTATTGTATTGCTTAGTGTTAGATAGATTGACTATCAATATATACTTTTATGTTATTTTATTATAGATTTGGATCAATTGCATATGAATTTTAAAATGAATATAGTTTTATGATGTTGATATTGTATGTTATCTCATTATTATTTAATTGAATTAGTCATATAATCATACATCTCTTAGTAACGATGTTGGGGAACCTAAGAGTACATAGTCTAGTGTTCAATGTCTATTACTTACATGTAATTAATGTAATGCATCATTTCTTAAATTATTGTTATGTGTAGTTGTTATCATAATATTTCAATTGTATTTTATTTTTTTTATGGAAAAGAAAATCAATTATATTTTTTATTGTTGTTTGTTTTTTAACAAAAAAATGTCACATTATTTAGTAGTTAAATGGTTGTCCTCTCAGGCTCCCTGGCGAGGTGTTACACTTTTGATAGAATCTACTTAGTCAATATATACAATCCCTATTTAAAGAATTTTATCTCATTTGAAAATTATAATCCAATAATACAAAATTAATATAGGATTGATTATTATTACTTTCTAAAAATACAATAGATTTTTTTTTTTTAAATGATATTGTAGCATTCATTTAATGCATAGTAAATATTTCAAATCAACTTTGAAACTGATTAATCTTAATTTCAAACTTTATTTAAATCTATAAAATCATAAGCACAAACATATATGTATTTAAGTTAATATGCATCTATCATGTACACTATGAATAAATATAGTTATTCATAACACAATAAGAAATTATTTTGTGTATAGGACAATGCATTATGTTATATACAATAGAAATACAAAAAAAAAATTTATTTTAGAAATCAAATAAAATATATTACTATTTTTTTATTATTACAACAAGGACATATTTTATTATTAAAAAAAGAGGGGTTTTGAAAGGGACCCCATCTTTCACAAAATTTCAATAGCATTGCTACACTACCCATAAGAAGAAGGGCAAAAAAATGTTTAAATCGTAGTCAAGGACCTCGAGAGGACAACATGAATTTTTTGAGAACCTAGCAAAAAATTTTAACTACATTAACAATTACAATTATCATAATGATTCAACATGTTAGATAAACATATACAATCATAGCACTAGGTCCTATTAGGTTCCCTGACGTCACTACTAAGAAACGCATAAGCAAACAATTAATTGAACCATAAGTTATAACACAAAATTAATCTTACTAACTGCATTCATCTATCAATGTATAAATTCATATGATAAATCTATTAAATGTTAACAATCAAGTACATATTTGAACTATGAAACTCTGAATGATACATCTCAATAAATCATGTATATAATTTTACAATATATTTAACATCATTTACAAGAGTCTACATTTGTAATGTTAGAATCCATCATTTGATACAAGATAAAATAATGATCACTCATCATGAAACTAAAACAAAGATACAAAATCCATCTAGTAAGCTCATGAACAAAGACACGATCCTCGATGCAAAAATATTTATCACCCAACCATGTGAAACCCTAAGTCCCACCTCTCTCAACTAGGAGATAGATACAATGACTCACACCATACAAGCAAACTAAAAATTAATAAACACACAACATGAGACAAAAAGAAATCTAAGTATGATATAATCGATACTCAAGGAATACAAATGAGATAACATAGGAACCACAAGATACTAGACTATGCCATAGGCAAACCATAAAACAAATCGAGGGAATCCTGAGACACATGCCAGAGAGTGTCATTATATAGCTCCTACTCTCGAGTTACCCTGGTAGTCACTCTAGACCTCAATGCCCAGGTGGAACTCATGTGGAACCTACAACCTTTTGTGAGGAAAAGAAAGCTGATTTGGAAGATCAATGTCTCATGGATGGCCAGACCTTCTCCAACCCATCCTTAGTCTGTACAAGCACACAAGGCTATGGGTGAGGTATCTCATTTATATTGATTAATGTATAACCCAACCCGGGTTATTTTATTATATTTTATCTTGATTATAACTCCACAATGGATTATCCTGGCAGCCACTTAGGGCCTTGGCCCCCATTGCGAGCCAATCTCCTACTAATTCTCCTAGAAAACCCTCCTCTATTCTCAAAACTAAAAATCAAAAGGAATAACCAATCATACAATCACTAAGGAAAACTCAAAGATTTCCATCAAATCCAAAGGAACTACAAAAGAATAGTCTGGAGCATAATTAAAAAATATCAAAATCAACATTAGGATCGAGATTGTCCAACCTTTATATGGACACCAACAAGTTCTAGAACACCATCAATAGGAATGGACTCATATGCCCTTCATCCTCACATGGATGAAAAATAAATAATCATATGTATACCCTAATACAAATCATGTAGGAACACCAAAAAATTTTGAGGCACAAACCAGACTCAAATTTCACATAAACTTTGGAATCCAAATACACGATTTCCAACAAAAATAGAACAATATTCTCATGTAACCTTTAACACCCATAAAAATTCAATAGTCACCGAACTATTTCATAGATCCACTAAACTAAAAAAATACCAAAGATCACCATTAGGGGAAAGGACCCAGTAGCTGCCCAGGCTAACTTTGTGCACCTAGAACTCCTAAACTGTAAAGTGGATTTCCTCAATTTTTTCGATGTGTCTCCGTAGGTGAGTCGAGAGCTTAAAGGTAAGGTTTCATCTTTTGGGTATTTGTTGATCTCTCTATAGAGATCATCGAGTGCAAAGTGGTCAAAAAGTGCCATTTCAAAAGTGGTGCCCAGTACCCGCCCCCAAACCCCCCCAATATGTGACATTAAAATGTTTGAAACATAATCGGTTTAGACCCAATAACCAATTGCTATTGCACCCATGACCAATATTTTTTTTACATTGGTCTGTCTATGGATGATTATAAAATAATCACTCTAACACTTTAATTGTTTGTGTCAACATGTTATTCTAACCTGTCGATGACCCCATTTAATCACCCTAACACTTGAATTGTTTGTGTGAACATTTTATTAGAAACTACCAATGACCCCTTTTAATCACCCTAACACTTGAATTGTTTGTGTGAACATGGTATTATAACCTGTCGATGACCCATAACCAATTGCATTGACACCACTTCTATCCAAGTGATGCCACGTAACCGACGTTGGGTTACCCATTAACTACACATCAAATAACCTAAAACTATGTGGAGTCTATTTATTTTCTCCATTTTTATTCCTTCTATTCTCTCCATGCCTCCTCTCAGCTCATGGCAGTCATCTTTGTGCATCTTCTCTACTTCAGGTGATGCTCTAATATCAAGTAACAATGATTTCACTAAATGCTTATTTTTCAATGCGTGTACATAACTGGTTTTCATGTAATTATTGCAAAATATCTGACAGAATTAGGGAACATTGTCAATTTAATCATGAAAAGATGTTATATTTCTTTTTAATATAGTGTATTTGTAGTTTGAATCATTTGGATGACTTATTTCTAGGGCTTAATCTTTTATCTATCAAGTATTTTGATTTTAATCATTTCTGGGTGTCAAGGGTTTCTGTCTGTTCTCTTATAATGCGTGTGCATATAACTTGTTCTCATGATTTCCTTGCGATGCATAACTTGTTTTCCTGATTTCCTTGTGGTGATTTTCTTAGTTCATTAGAGGCTTATGAATGCTACATTATCTACTGTAATTATTGCAATATATGTGATAGAAATAGGGAACATTATTGTTTTAATCATATACACACACACACAAGGAACATTGTCATTTTAGGGTTATGAGAAGATGTATAATTGCAATATATGTCACAAAAATAAGGAACAATATCATTTTAATCATGAGAAGTGGTCCTAGAGCACCTAGGAAATCCTCAAAGCCCTCAAGTTTTGGCTTGTATCTGACCTTAGCCAAGTTAGAGTGTGTTTTTTATTAAGGCCTTAGAATTTCATGTGTGTTACTAGGTGAATTAGTGTTAGTGCTAAGTTCACTATTAGTCTTTGTTAGTTGCTTTTAGTAGTTTAGTCCTAGTTTGGTCTAAAGTTTGGAAATGGGTCCTAATTGTGTCCTAAACCCATGTTGGGTGTAAAATATGCTTCATGAGTCATTAATGAGGTTAGTTCATTAAAATAAAGGGGTTAGAGGCCCTAGTTTGTAGCTTGCATGATAAATGCAAAAGATGCTAAAAGTTGTCATGACAACATTTGAAACTTTTTGCAAATGTTGCATGCAACTCGACAACATTGGATCCCCTCAAATATAGGAGTGGGAATTGATTGCAAATGGCCTAAAATGTTGGACAAGGCATCTTTAGACACTATATGGCTCATTTCCTGAGGTAGAGTGAATGTATGAAACTTTTGGACGGCAAGAAAGCAAGCTTGTGTGAAAATAGTCTACAGTCGACTACTTTGCAAGTTTTTGGCATTTGAATGGACTGAATCTTGAGATATAATTATGGATTAATGTTTTAGGGATTTTTCTAAGACTTTTTCATTTAGAGAGTTAATCATTTTGAGTTGATCTTTTGGCTGTAGGAAAATATCTTCTATTTAGGTAGTCTATTGGTCTCTTTCAGTCAGTTCTTGCTTTCATGGCTCCCCCATGAAAATCAACCATGGAAAACACAAAATTTTATATGAAATGCTTAGGGGAGCCACTGCAAATAGTGTATATAGAGGTAGGAAGTTAGGAGAGGCGTTTAACTATTTTTAAAGCCATGCCCTAAGCAAGCTAGGACAGTCTGGTTAGAGGTATGGTAGGATAAATTTATTTGCAGAGACAAGGGTATGTAAGGGAGAATAGAACCAAGAGTGGATTCAATGTTATTAGAGTCTCATAGGTCCCTATCATCGAGCTCAGAGGCTAACTAATCCATCTGGATTATTTTTGAGGAGAAATAAGAGAGTTGCTAGTAAAGAGCCAAAATAGGCCTAAAAGCCCTACTTTCTAGGACAGTGATGTATGGACGGGTTGGGAACCCTAGACCTTGAAAATATTTTAGGTCTCCATAAAGGGTATCCAGATCCTAAATTTTTTTTGCAGGTTGTGTGTAATTTTTCTGTTAAAATCTTGAAAAACTCACTGAATAAGGTTAATAGGTGTTTTAGGCCTAATAGGGAATTTGGGTGTGAATTTGAAACTCGATTGTCTTGGGGTGAAAAACCTATGAACTTTGGATTGAGTGGATGTGTACTAAGCATTAAAATCATATACAAGACCCTTGTGGCATGTGTGGTGTTTATTTCAATTATTTGGCATTGAAAGACTTGGAACCAACTTGGAGCATGGTGAGACAAAATTGATGGTGGAAGTCCTTCAAGGTGAAGCACAATAGTTTAACTCTTAGAGAAGATTTAGGCAGAGTATTAGGCTCATTTCCTAGAGGCTAGAGTGGTCCTATAGAGAAGAATATTATCCTAATTGGACTAGGATAAGAGTACTCCTATCTTGTGGTATTGTGCAAGCACACCATTGGAGATTACTTCTATCAGATTGGTATCAGAGCTTGTTTGATCAGGCTTGTGGTTAATGTTTAAACCTATAGAATCCATTAGAGAGTCAAAAATGGTGACAAATGCTGAACTAGCCAAAAACATGGATGAGAAAGAAGTCGAGAACAAGATACTCCGAGATAGGTTGGATCACTTGAGCAAAAAGTTGATGAAGTTGATGTGAAGGCATATGGAGTGTTACATAAGGTTGAAGGGAAAGGAAAAGACCTTGGCATTGAAGATGAAGTCCCTGAAGCTGACCCTGTCAGCGACCAAGAACCTTTCTTGAAAGCTATAAAATCTATGAGTGGAAAAGCATTGGAAGGAGTTCCCATTTTTTAGTGGAAAAATGGAACCAGAAGTAGTCCTTGAATGGATAGAGGGCTTAGAAAACCATTTTGAGTGTGATGGCATCACTGAGGCTCAAATGGTGAAGGTTTCAAAGGCTAGGTTGAGAGGATCTATGCTCACTTGATGGAAATTTATTCGAGATGAGAGAGAGGAGGAAGGGAAGAAGCCCATTGCTTCATGGAGAGATATGGTAGCAAAAGTAAGAAAATCTTACAACCCCAAGGATTATGAAATCCAGTTGCATAAGAGAAGACAAGGTCTAAGGAAGAAGGACCTAGATGTTAAATCCTACACTGAAGAGTTCCAAAGGTTTTGTATAAGGTCAAGAGTAGTAGGAGATGAGAAAGTGAAAGTTTCAAGGTATCTTAATGGCCTCAAATGGATCATTCAAGATAAGATGAGTCTTTTGACTCCTGATACAATTCAGAATCGCCACCAAATTTCTATCAAGGTGGAGGATAAGTTGAAGAAGAAACAAGATTCCAATACTTCAAAAGGAAGAGGTAGAGGAAGAGATGCTATAGCACAAAGAAGTGGTTATGGAGGAAGAAGCTCTGAATCTAAAGGACAATCAGATAATAAGCTCACTAAACAAAAAGAAGGAACCTTCAATAGAGGAGGGTCAAGTAGAGGAAGGAACTCTAACAATAAAGGAAGAGGCAAGAGCCAAGGGAGAGGCAATTAATTTGCTAACATGAAATGTTATCACTGTAACCAGTTAGGACATCATACATATAGGTGTCCATAGAAATGAAGTACCTCTCAAGGAGATGAAAAAAGAGTGAACTATGTTCATGAAGAGACAAGTGGGAAAAATAACCCTAAAGTGCCATTGGAATTAGAAGAGGGAGAGAACCTCATGATGAGGAGAACTCTAATCAAGGAGCCAGTGAAAGAAGAACTTTGTCAAAGGAGATAATTATTCAGAGTCAAGTGCAAGATGATGGGAAAATTATGTAGAGTCATCATAGACTCAGGATCAATAGACAATATAGTGTTAGAGGAGGTAGTTAGTAAGCTGAAAATGACAAGGATACCCCACACCAGTCCCTATAAGGTCACTTGGCTAAACAAAGGACAACATGTCCTAGTAAATGAACAATCTTGGCTGGAATTCTCCATTGGGAGATATAAGGATAAAGTTTTGTGTGATGTCTTACCTATGGACGCATGTCACTTGCTCCTAGGTAGACCATGGAAATATGATAGGAAGGCCATGCATCATGGAGTGAAGAACTCTTATACATTCAAGAAGGACAATGTAACTTTTAAGATCCAGTCACTGTTGGAGGATACAAAGTTGAAGCCTACTAGTCCTAATGTCCTTATGGTGGGTGAGAAAGAGTTTATAGGGGCTTTGGAAGAAGAGGAAGGAGTTTTCTTTGCACTGGTGTTGAAGCCAAAGGAAGTTGTAGACAAGACAGAGAAGAGGATAGAGATACCAAAAGAATTCCAAGAGATATTGCAGAGGTATGAAGGTATCGTGAGTGATGGAAAACCACCAACCTTACCCCATAAGAGGTCTATAATCCATAAGATAGAACTAATACCAGGAGCTACCCTACCCAATAATGCAGCCTATAAAATGGCTCCCCAACAGAATGAGGAGAATGCTAGACAAATCCAATAACTATTAGAGCAAGGACTTATAAGAAAGAAGATTAGCCCTTGTGTCGTACCCACAGTCGTAGCACCTAAAAAGGGAGGAACTTGGAGGTTATGTATAGACTCCAGAGCAATCAATAGGATTACCATTAGGTATAGGTTCCCTATCCCTAGGATAGAAGACCTAATGGACTGTCTAGGAGGTACAAGATACTTTACCAAGCTAGACCTAAAGAGTGGCTACCATCATATTAGGGTGAATGAAGGGGATGAGTGGAAGACAACCTTCAAAACTACTGAAGGGCTGTATGAATGGATTTTCATGCCATTTGGCCTATCAAATGCTCCATCAACCTTCACGAGGTTGATGAATGAGGTACTTAAAGACTAAATTGGGAAGTTTGTAGTGGTGTACTTAGATGATACTCATCTTTAGTAAAACAAGAGAAGAACACCTTTAGCACATGGAATTGGTCTTTAAGAAGTTGTACGAGGAGTATTTGATGATTAACTTAGAAAAGTGTGAATTCATGAAGACAGAGGTTGTGTACCTTGGTTTTGTCCTATCATGGGATAACTTAAAAATGGATCTAAGCAAGGTTGAGGCCAACATTAACTGGCCTACTCCAAGGACAAGCACTAAGGTAAGGATATTTCATGGTCTTGCACAATACTCTAGAAATTTTATTAAATCGTTTAGTGCAATATGTGCTCTTCTATTGGATACAATTAAAGGAGGCATGAAAACTAAGTTTGTTTGGAATGAGCAAGCGAACAATGGTTTTGAGTTATTGAAAAAGAAGATTGCAATGCAACCAATCTTGGTGTTGCCAAGCTTTGAAAAATTCTTCACATTGGAGTGTGATGCCGAAAATGTGGCAATTGGAGTTGTCCTAAGTTGGGAGGGAAGAATAGTGGCCTTCCATTCGGAGAAGTTGAGTGAAGCTAAGAAGAATTATTTATCTTATGACCTTGAGATGTATGCTCTGGTCCAGTCATTGAGAAAATGGATACATTACCTATTTCCAAAGGAGTTTATTGTTTATTCTGACAACCAATCCTTGAGCTTCTTGAACTCACAAGACAAATTGAGTCATAAGCATATGAAGTGGTTTGAATACCTACAAGCATACACATTCAACATAAAACACAAGAAATGGTTGCAGAATAAATTTGTAGATGATTTGAGTAGAAGAGAATTGACCATTCAGGAGATTCAACTGCAGATGGGAATTGATAACTTCAAGGACCTATATGCTAAAGATGAGGACTTTGCAGACATATACAAGGTATGTAAAGAGTATAAAAACCACTTTCATAGTCAATACTCTAAATACACTTTATAGTCTGATCTATTGTTTAAAGGAAGTCAACTATGTGTTCCTAGGGGGTCTATTAGAGTGAATCTCATACAAGAGAAACACAATAGTGCACTTAGTGGCCATTTTGGGGTTAACAAAACCCAAGAGTTAGTCCAAAGATTCTATTTTTGGCCCAAGATGAAATTGTATGTTAAGAGATATGTTGAAGGTTGTGTTATCTATCAGAAAGCCAAAGGAACATCTACAAATGCAGGTCTATATCAACCTTTTCCCATTCCAACCAGACCATGGGAATGTAAGTATGGATTTTGAGGTAGGTTTTCCCAAAAAAAGACAAGGGATGGACAATGTCTATGTGATTGTAGATAGATTTAGTAAGATGGCTCACTTTGTGCCATACAATACAAAAAAAAAAGTCAGTCAAATAGCTTCTTTATTCTTCAAGGAGGTTGTTAGGATTCATGGCCTACCATTGAGTATTGTATCTGACAGAGACACCAAGTTTATGAGTCATTTTTAGAGGACTCTTTGGAAGAAGTTGGGCACCAACTTATCATTTGGATCTACCTACCATCCTCATTCAGATGGTCATAAATAGGTAGAAAATAGGAGCCTTGGAAATCTCCTAAGATGTTTAACAAAAGAGTATGGTTAGGTTTCAGACCAACTCATTGAACAAGCAGAGTATTTTTACAATGATACAGTGAATAGGACCATAGGGAAGAGTCCTTTTGAAATTTTATATTGCATTCATCCAAGAGGAATTTATGAGCTCAGAGAGCTGAAGGAAGGAGCCAAAGGGAGTGGTTATGATGATGATTTTTCCCATTCAATGCAAGAGGTTCATGAGACAGTCTGAAACACACTCATTGACAATAGAGAGAAGATCAACTCTAAAGTGGATGAAAGAAGAAAAGATGTCCAATTCAAGTTTGGGGATCTCATCATTTTTCACCTCAACAAGGAAGGACTTTAGAAAGGAGCACCTCACAAACTTCAAATGAGAAGGATTGGTCCATGTGTCATATTGGCCAAGTATGGATCCAATTCCTACACAGTGGAGCTTCTAGAGGATTTGGACTTATCTCCAGTATTTAATGTTGCATACTTGGTAATGTACAAAGGCACAATCCCTAATGTTGATCAGAGTCTACATGAAGTCATAGAGGAAGTTGAAGACCTACATTTCCCATTTGCACCAACCAAGCAAGCAGAGACAATTCTAGATTCTAGAGTCTACAAGAAGACCAAAAAGGAGTATAAAGAAAACTTGTTAAAGTGGCAAGGAAAAACTGATGCAGATGTAATATGGATCAAGGAAAACAAGTTTAAGAAGTTGGGGGTGGATCTCAACTTTCTCGATCCAAGGATGGATTGAAGTCTTTTGTTTAGGGGAGCATGGTGCAGGAGCACCTAGTAAATCCTCAAAGCCCTCAATTTTTGGCTTGTATCTGACCTTAGCCAAGTCAGAGAGTTTGTTTTCTTAAGGCCTTAGAAGGTCATGTGTGTGACTAAGTGAATTATTGTTAGGGCTAAGTTCACTATTAGTCTTTGTTAGTTTCTTTTAGTAGTTTAGTCCTAGTTTGGTCTAAAGTTGGGAAATGGGTCCTAATTGTGTCCTAGACCCATGTTAGGTGTAAAAGATGCTTCAGAAGTCATTAATGAGGTTATTTCATTGAACTAAAGGGGTTAGAGGACCTATTTTTTAGCTTACATGATAAATGAAAAAGATGCTAAAAGTTGTCATGACAACATTTGCAACTTTGTGCAAATGTTGCATGCAACTCGACAACATTGGATCCCCTCAAATCTAGGAGAGGGAATTGATTAAAAATGGCATAAAATGGTAGAAAAGGCATCTTTAGACACTTTATGGCTCATTTCCCAAGGTAGAATGAATTTATGAAAATTTTGGAGAGCAAGAAAGCAAGCTTGTGTGAAAACAGTCTATAGTTGACTACTTTGCAAGTTTTTGGTGTTTGAATGGATTGAATCTTGAGATCTAACTATGGATTCATGTTGTAGGGATTTTTCTAAGACTTTTTCATGTAGAGAGTTAATCATTTTGAGTTGATCTTTTAGATGTAGGAGCTTTTGTTTAGGTAGTCTACTGGTCTCTTTTAGTCAGGTTTCACTTTCATGGCTCCCCCATGAAATTCAACTGTGAAAAGCACAAAAGGTTAATGAAATACTTAGGGGAGCCACTGTACATAGTGTATATAGAGGTAGGAAGTCAGGAGAGGTTTTAATATATTTTTAAAGCCATGTCCTAGGTGAGCTAGGACAGTCCGGTTAGAGGTATGGTAGGGATAAATCCATTTGACGAGACAAGGGTATGTAAGGGAGAACTGAACCAAGAGTGGAGTCAGTGTTATTAGAGTCTCATAGTTCTTGTTGATGGGACTCTTGTGATCGGGTCTGCCAACAGAGGTAATTTTTCACCGAGTACCAGGGTACCGGCCAACTCTACCTGTAAAGGTTGTTTGGGGAAATAAGATTCCTCGGGCCTCCAAACACGTGAGAGTTAGGTCTCGACGAAGCGGGGCTCGGTTGGGAGATGTGACTATTTTTCAAGGGGGATAGCTGGTTATCTTCAACTTATTCTCTCCAGGTATTCAATGAGCGGGGTTTCCTGCAAGCACGCATTCACTTAACAATTATACTAAAAGAGATACTGCAGAGTTAGAAATATTTCATCTACCTATAGTTATACTAAACGTTCAATACATAAACAATGCTATGACACACTACACTAAATACCAAAGAAATATACAACCATCAGTTCATATTTTATCTGTAGAAAAGGAAAGGAGGTCGTTAATCTACTTTAAGTATCAGAGAAAAAGACATGGAGAACATCAAGCATAAAATACCATTAACCCAGAAGACAGAATGCCAACAACATCATTGAGAGAATTACTGCTTCTTCATTAACATTTCTTCCATCAAGCACATAGATTTCTATTAATTGTCGACAGCAAAATCATCAATTTTGTCGACCCTTGGAATGAGGCTGGACTTACTATTTATACACATATTTCTATCTAACCCTAACCCTAACTTATTTTACATTTTATAATAAAATATATTATTCGTTGGCCACTACCACCTGCACCACACTACAAAAGACCTCGAGATGGAGGAGGTCTGATATGTCAGAAGAAAAAGACAAGAAAGATGGAGTGGAAGAATCAGCCTCAAGAAGAGATTTGAGAAGGAGAAGGAAGAAATATGATCCCCTAGGGATCAAGGCTACATGTCTCATAAATGGGAGAGCACTGCCCTGTCTCTGATGCGTCAGGTGTAACATTGAAGCGGCACCTTGGGAAGACCATCTATTATAAAACCTCCCATCGAGCTGACATGTCTTGTCGCAGTTACCTACCTTCTGACAACCTTAACTAACTACCCTGAAAGTGACCGGTCGGCCTTGGGAACTAGGACACGGGTCACTTTAAAGAATACAAAATGTAAGATCCAAAATTCTAGGATCTGAGAACTTGCGTTCTGAAGGAATAAATAATACAAGATACTTAGGTTTTCTCTGGCCCATGAAGAATATTTATTGTTTTTTACTGTCATTGAAGGTCTGGAGGAGGTGAGAGATCCCGTCTTCATCGATGCCTTTAAGGCTAGACCGCCGGTACTTGGCCACCTGAATCTGTTCTCCTAGGTCTGGAATATTGTTCTTAAATTCTTTGGCCATCTTTGCTGCATCGTGACCACTGAGTATCATGCAAGTTATTCACGTCATTTTAGCTCTATCTATCCCCTCCGGGGATTGATACCTTGATTCCATTAACTCATCAAACTTCCCCAAAACATATTCTTCTGGTCTGCATGTGTTAGTGTTGAATGGATCAGCTCCGGAGACCTTCAAAACAAAAGACTTGTATAAATTGAAATAATATTGCACTGCATTGACCTTATCATGCAGAGTTCCTACCAGTTGCTTGAGTACCCCCAATGTGAGATCAAGTCTTAAGCCTCTTTTTCATAGCAATCCTCCACTTCCTTGGCTGTTTCTTTCAACAAGTCCAATTCACCCTATTTTCCTCTCTTCCCCAGTGACACTTCTGTGACATTGTAATCTCTGGCCTTAGTCGTTGCCTCATCTGCATCTGGGGAAGGTGTCATGATTATTGCGATTGTTTCTCCTCCCAGCTTGGTCTGAAGAGTGTGGATTGTCCAGGATTTCTTAAACTTTGGTGGGTTCTATGCCAGAGCCATCATCTCAGCCAAATAAAGATGGGCTTTGGGTGTTGATGGGGCCTTTCTCTTTCGAGATTCCACCAACCATTGTGGCGGTAGGGGTGGCTTTATAGCCAAAATCTTCTCCTGTGACTTCTCCCCAATATCCTAATGCGCCCCTTCAATAGTATGAGCCTCTCCTGGCTCCTTTATACCTTTTGACTCACTGACAATGTTTTCTCTGATGGTACCTGTATCTTTTGTGATATTTGGGTCCTCATTGGTTCCCCCAGGGTTTTCTTCTTCTTCCTGTTGCTGCTCTTCCTTAGCCTCTGTTGCTAGGCTGTCTTCTTTTTCTGGTATATCCTTTGGTAGTGGGGGAGGCAATGGGCCAAGGTTCAACATTTGGGCCACAGTGATTACCTCCCCAAATTTTTCCTTTGGAAGTGGCGTCTACAACACGGCGGTTGGGGTCACGGTTGCTCTCGTAGGTCCAGTTTCCAAAACCAATGCCATTTTTTCACTTTACTTTTGTTGGCCTGAAACTCTTGTGTCCCGCATTTCTGGCATTTTGGAGGCAATCTCTTGTTCTGTCCCTTTTTCTTCTTCTACCTGTATCTCCCACTCCTGCGCAAGTTCCTGTTCTGGAATTTCCTCCTGGGTGGCAATTTGCTCCTCCGACTGCTTGATGTCTCCCTGCAAATTCCCAAAGTTTTCAGCCCTGAATACATCATCAAATTCTTGAGGGGGAGGATCTACTGGGACGTGGGCGTGATCATGTTCTTTCTCCAACTCTGGGGAGTCAGAAGAAAGGATTTCTACTTATGGGATTTGCGGCATCCCCAGCTCTGGCTCTATTGTTGGCTTTGGATTAAGCCTTTTCTTTTGCCTAGTAACTAAAGGCAGCCCTACATACCTTAAGGATGCCTGCTCCTCTTCCAATTTTATTCTTTTTTCCTTGACCATTAAGGCTACTAGTGAAGGGGAAGAGGGAGGATGGACAGGTCTGAATCGTGTGATTAATTTTTCCCTCATCTGCTGGGAGGCTGCTATTGACTGTTTCAGCTATTCTTTTATGGGGGTATCCTATAGAGTTGGAGTTTCCAATATTATTTTTCCCCTATCCTCTCCCTGTGAAGAGGTTTTGGCCCTAGAAGTCAGCCTTGGTACCGTCGAGCCAGCCCTATGGGTACTCCCAGGGCATACTCTCTTAAAGTATTCATGGCTACGCTCAACCACATTGTGAGTGATTTCTTCAATGGTAGGCCCCTCTTGGGCATTCTAGTCTACTGGTGGGAGGGCCAACTTATCAATCTCCTTTGCCTTGTACTGGGGGTCTATTATGGGTCCGACGTCTGACAAGTCATCTAGAAATTTTTGGAGCTTGAACCTTTCCATCATCCCCATAGTCATCCAGAAGTCCTCCATATGATATTGGTGGGGCTCTGATTTCTTGGGAAGTGCCAATGCAATTTTGCCCAGCGAATCAAAGTTCTTTCATGCTAGATAAAATCCTGCCAAGTTTAGGCTCTTGAGCTCGCTGTCTGCCTCCTTGACTGCGGCCAGAGTGCACGAGTAATTCCCACAAGTGATTGGGAATGGAACATTTGTCACCTTTTTTAATGCATATAAGGCATGCAATTCCAGTATTTTCCTGCAATATTCCAAGAGAATTATCTTTTTCCCACAATATTTGGGCAACAAGTAAGGCTTCCCGGAGAAGCTGGTTATCCTTATGTAAGTATGCTGCTGGAATTGGATATAGTAATGGACATAAATTTTGACCAGATCCATTACCTCCTTGGAGAGATGGTACCCTGCATCCCAGGTAGGTGTGAGCAGGTTGTAGTAGATGAAGGCATCATTCACTTGGCAGAAATTGGGGAAACTATCCTCCCATTGAATTTGTGGGAAATAATCCCAGGGATCATTCTGACCTGGGCCGATCCCAAGTACACCTAAAGTGAGTAGTCCATTGGTAATGGGTCATTGTTGAGCTAAGGCCCAGAGAACATAAGAGGTCATATATAATTTGCGCTTCTGGTATACCTGGAGGAATTGAGAATCTACATGGTTGGAGATAATGGCAGCCCAATCAAAGTATTCCCTGTCAATGGTGATGCCAAGAAAAAATTATTACATCCACCCTGAGAACTCTCGGGCATGGGGTTGCCCAAAGACCCAGCATAGTGCTATCATCCCCATCTGGATACTTTATTTAAACTCAGACCGGGGGATCTCTAATTTCATTTTCTTGGGGTCCCTCTTCGGAGTCTTGAGCTAATGATTACTCATGTATTATCAGGTTGCGACCTCCAGCTGCTAAAATTGCACTAAGGCATCAATTCTGGTAACAACAGCTGGGTTATCAAACTGAGGAATCCCCAAATACACCTGAAAAGTCACGGCATCGAGAGACACCATAGGGGTAGGATATCTGGTCGGGACCGAGGGTGTGAGCATGATGGTCCAGATGGAGGAGTTGTAATGTGCTATAAGTGTGAGAATGAACTTTGATGCCTACACCAAGCATGGAAAACAAGCGGCCTTCAGAATCTCAGAATCCCCGACACTAATTGCCAACGGATCCCCAGACTGTCGCTGAATGAACATTATCTTAACCAGGGCCTGCATCTCGGCCCACATCCCGACACTGGTGTTGGTAATCAATTGAACTTGGGACTAAATATTTGATCCCATAATGGTATTGTCCTTCAGGTACTTCATGCTGAGAGGCAATTTCTCTAAGGCCTTCTCCATTTTGGATCTAACGGCTGCCCTGGTGACTGCCGTGGAGGGAAGTTCCAGACTCCCATGTGGTGAAGATGCAGAAGCCTCAAACATAATGAAAGTATGCTACTTTGAAAACCTGCAAGGCAAGTCAACCATGAGAATTCATAGATAAATAGTATTCTGGGATCTGGAGATCTTACCACCGAGGTAGGTCCTTTTCCTAAAAAAGTTAGTTTAGGTCCAAAATCCCAAAAAGTATATATATAATACAAACTTAATTAACCAATATCTGGGCCTGGGGGTTTTAGCATATTTAACAAAAGCAAGATGTGGGTTGGGTGAGGGCAAGAGACCTGGGGTCTAGAGAGCTAACCGTTGTAAGGTGTGAACGAAAAGTGAACTATCAGGCCCACGTGGGCGTCACGTGGCTATGCAATAAATGGGGAGTTATGGAGATGGTGGTGACAACTGTCCAAACATGCAAAAAGTGGAAACCACCTAGAAAATTTTAAATACATGCATGGGAAATAAATGAAACACAGAGGCTGGTTTACGAAGGAGAGAGAAAATTGCCTGGTTGAAACCAGCCAAGAGCCAAGTTTCAACCAGGTGGTATTCTATCTAGAACGAGCTCGCAGACTTGAAATGGAAAATAGATGATGCACAACAAGCTCGATGTGAGACCGAAAGAAAATAAACAAAATATACATCTCATTATAGCAGGGTTGAAAGGTATATACATGAAAGATGGAAGGATATACATCAAAAACACTAAATTTATAACAAAATACAACACAAAATGACCAACTTAAGAACTCATGTAGAAAATGTACATATACACAATATTTTACACTGCACAAAGGGCGGACAACCCTCTGGCAAAGTCAAACCACCAACAGGCGGTGAACCAGACGATGAGGATGTAGAGCAAAACAAAATCAAAATGAAGCAAAACACCAACAAAACACAAAAAGCAGGAAAATGAAGGAAAGAAACAAAAAACCAACCTGAAAATCTGAAGGAGGAAAGGAAGGAAAGGCACCCTAGACGCTCTGCAATAGCTTCTACCTCCAAATGATCACCAACCAACACCAGAAATAAACCGTAATTGCTCAGAACACTCGCACTTAATTCTCGCTCAAATCGCTCTAAAATCACTTAAGTGTTTTAATCGCGGTAACTGTGAAAATGACAGGTGATTTCTATTTATACCCAAGGTGAAAGAAAGCTACCTTTCCTTCTACAAACTCTGAAATAGGTAGACCTCTGGATTTTGGGCCTAGGGATTCCGTGCAACCATACCTCCTTACAAAAAGAAGACATCGTGGCAGAGAATCCAGGAGTCTGGGGTCCAACTCTTGGACAAGGAATGACCAACTCTGGGACCAGGTCCCGGAGACACAAGAGACAAAAACAAAATCAAAACCAACACTGCGGGACAGAAAACCCAGAGAAGGAAAATGAAGAAACAAAGGCAAAAGACAAGGCAAGAGCCAAAAGTAGAAAAATAAAAAGGGGGACCGGACATTTTGCACATTAAATGTAGGGATGGGGATGCAGGGCATAAAAAATGGTGACTATCTAGGATGAATGCCTTGGCACATTCAAGAACTACAGAATCTCTGGTTAGAAAAACTGGAACAAATCGTTACTCGAAGCATCTTACTTGTAAAGAGCAACATGTCTAAGAAAATCTAACCATATGCGATTTAGTCTGTGATCTTTTCATCAGTGGTGAAGTGTGCTTTGGAAGGAAATCAAGTCGATGACCCCTGGTAGAAGCAGAGAGGATGCACTAAGTATATCAAACCCCAAAGTCATCAAATTTGCTCATTTCTCCCAGACACCAGAGTTTTGTCCCATTTATTTTTTGGTATTTTGTACATTTTTGGGTGGGAGGGCGGTACTTCTTTCACCATCAAGCTTAAGCTTAGCTAATTTTAATGGTGGTATTTCTTTCATCCTTCCACCTAGCTTAATATGCTGAATGGGGAAGGAAAACTCTGGACTCGGGAAGAATTTTTAAAAGTTCAGACTTGGGTCAATCAACTAGCGCAACTGATCTACCCTCGATGTGTCTGATTACTTGTTCCTTTAATTTTTTATTTTACTGACTACCAGACTTCCGAGGATAAATCTGATGGAAGATTACTCATAATGCACTACCAAACTTGCAAAATAGCTCTAAAGACCAGACCGATTCCATCATGCTAACAATAGATTCTTAAGTTTATAACCATGTTAAAGGCGACATCCCAGAGACTAGATGTTATGAGAAGCATACCAGTCCTCACAAGATAGGGAGCAAGACACTAGAACCCAAAAAAAAGGAGACAAGAAAAACAAAAGACAAAAGAAAAAGAAAAAGGGTAGTCCCGGAGGATGGCCAGCAAGACTATTTACAAAGAAAGGCACCTCCAAATGAGGCACCAGGAAAGAAGTATTTATAAGAAAGGAAACTTACATAAAATACAACTTTGGGCAAGTCAACCTCATTCGAAGTAATGTTTGAGAAATTTTCCATTGACAAGAAATGGGACAGGTTCTCCATTCATGGTGTTAAGGTGATAGATATTTTCCCTGCAGATCCCTGAGATTAGGTATGGTCTGAGCCAGATCCGTTGGAACTTGGTGTGCTTTCCTTTCTTTTCTTGGGCCGTGTCCCGCAACAGGACTAAGTTCAAAATCTGAAAGGCCTTGTATTGGTCTCTATGGTAAAACCACCATTTTACTACTACTTGGTGATGCATGAAATATTCAAGGGCTACATCTCGTTGTTCTTCCATCTGCACCAGGTTCAGGAGCCAAACTTCCACAATGTTATCCCAGTTGCCGAATTCCTGCACAAACTGCAAAACTGGGATCTGTAAGTTGATTGGGAATACTGGGTTCTGGCCATAAACTAGATGGAATGGGGACGTTCCCAGGGTGGCCTTAATTCAAATGTGATCCACCCAGAGGGTGAATCTCAGCTTTTGGTGCCAATCCCAGGGGTTCTGCTCTAACAGGTGTTTGATCACTTTGAGTAGATTTTTGTTTGTTGATTCAGCAACACCATTCCCCTGGGGGTAATAGTTGATGGAAAACTTCAAAGTGATCCTCCGGTTGTAGGTCCATTCAAGTAGTTGTGCTGACAAAAATGCTAGACCATTATCACATACTATGGTGAAGGGCATTCTGAATCTTGTGACGATGTTTTCTTCCAGGAGTTTGATAACTACGTCTGCCATATTATTTTTGCAAGGTATGGCTTTAGACCACTGGGTGCAGTAATTGGTTGCAGTTAGGATGTACCAGTGGTTGGCAGATGAGTTGGGGTTGATTTCTCCAATAAAGTCAAATGCACATTAGGCAAAAGGCCTAGCCTCGAAGACTAGTTGTAAAGGCATAGCCGAATTACGCTCATGATGTGTCACGATTTGGCAAGTATGGCACCTTCAAATGTGAGTGTAAACATCTTTAAATATGTAGGGCAAAAAATATCCAACCTGAAGGATCTGATGGGCGGTGGCATCGGCTGAGCCATGCCTGGTTCCAAACTGCCCACGGAATTCTTCAATCATTTTCGTAGCTTGGTCTCTATCAATGCACCTAAGGTGCACTCCCTTGTAATTCTTGTGGTGAAGTGAGGATTTTTTGATCATGACATAGGCACTCTTCATCCACAGGGTGCAACATTTTTTGGGAGGTAACCCCTCTGGGCATCTGTTGTTTAACAATAAGTACACCAGATCGCTGTACTGTGGGTCTTGAGTGATAGACTCCACTGTGTATGTTTGACATTTGATGTGGGGAGTCTCTTCAGCCATCAATTGACTCAGTCCCTAGCCTCAGACTATCTTCATGGGTTGCATCTCTAAGTCATATTCCTGGAGGATGGCCATCCATTTCCCTCGCCTTTCACCCAATTTCCTCTGCAGCAGTAGAGATTTCATAGCCTGGTCCGAAATGATAGCATGCACTTTGCTTCAGAAAATGTAATGCCAGAATTCCTTCACGGTGTGAACAAGAGCAAAGGCCTGATTTTCCAATGATGAATACCAGACTTCAACATTCTTGAAGGGGAATCTCATGAAAGCTATTGGTCATTCTTCCCCCTTAACCTTTTGGGTCAATACTGCCATGGTAGAATACGGCGAAGTGAAGGAGTAAATATAAAACGGTAGGGAGTAGTCTGGGCTGGCCAGAACAGGTGCCTCCATTATTATTTGTTTAATTTGGGTGAATGCCTTCTTTGCTTCAGGACTCCACTCAATTTTGGTATCTTTTTTCATTATTTCATTGAGTGGCTTGACTATCTCGGTGAATCCAGTGATGAGCCATCGGACAAAGTTGATCTTTCTGAAGAAAGATCGCATCTCTTTCTTGTTGTTGGGCATTTACAAATTTAGCAGTGCTTCAACTCTCTTAGGGTCAATGGATATACCCTTCTTGGAGACAATGTTCCTGAGCAACTTCCCTTTAGTGACCCTAAATATGCACTTCTTGGGGTTGAGGGATATTCCATACCGGCAACATCTCTCACAAATCTAGGCGAGGTGGGCAGAATGGTCATGCATGTCTTGGGAGAAGACAGTCAAATTATCCATGTAGATGATTATGCACCGATTCACAATGCCTTTGAACGCAATGTCTATAGCCTTTTAGAATGTGGCCCCTACGTTAATCAAGCCAAAGGACATCCTCCGGTATGCAAACATCCCCCACTTAGTGGTGAATGTCGTTTTGTCTCTATCTTCATATTTAACCATGACTTGGTTTTATTCAAAGTATCCATCCAAGAAAGACATCATCTGTGACCCATTCACTATCTGCAACACCTCATCCAACAAGGGGAGAGGGTGATTATCTTTCTTGGAGGCTCTATTCAAGTTTTAGAAATCCACGCAAAGGAGAATTTCCCTGCTCTTCTTTCTAATAGGGACCAAATTGGCAACCCACATAGTATGCCAGATTAGAAAGATTATCCGGGATGACAATAGTTTTTCCACCTCCTGACAAATCAGAGGCTCGATCAATAGGTTGACCGGTTATTTCTTTTGCCGAAAAGGCTTAGCATCAGGTTTCAGGGGAATGGTGTGAGTCATAATGGATGTGTCGTATATCTTCAAATCCTCATATCCCCATGCAATCACGTCTATGTATTCCCAGAGAACCATGAGAATCTTTTCCTTCTCCTCAGGGCAGGAAGAAGTACCAATATGTATCATCTTTTCTTCACCGGGCTGGCTGATGTTTACCTTTTCAAAATTTTCTCCCTCAGAGGAGAATGATATCTTTTTTCAGACCCAAGGGTCTGAGTCGAAGATACGTTCAAGCGTGACCATCCCCTTTAGGATGGTGTTAGTAGGTAGTTCCATGATCCCATCATCTTCATCACCCTATCCAGTATCATCATGGTCTCATTCTTCTACTATCTGATCTTTGAAGACACCAACATTGGCCATGAAGGCCAAGATATGCTAGTTGTCCTCAAAAATCTGAAAGTGGGTGACATTGTCTGGGATGGATGGGGTGGGGATCATCTCAACAGAAAATATCTGGTTTCGTGAGCCGGCCATGGGCTTAAGTGTGCTGGCAGAAATAGTGAGGGCATCCAGGACATAATTCTATCACCAGGGAATAAGATCAATGCCGAAGGCATCAAAATATTCAATAAGGCTCCATGCCTGATTGCGATATGCTGCCAGCCTTTTATCATGACATGTGTACTGACTCTAAACTTGTTTGAAAATCAACTCTGAATCACCCAGGGCCTGAAGGCGGGTGATTCCTTTCCTTAATGCAAATAGGAGTCTGAGGACCAAAGCCTCATACTCTGTAATGTTGTTTTTGCAGTTGAACTGCAGCTTGTAGGATGCAAGGAAGGATTTCCCTCGCGGGTTGATCAATTCTACTCTGGCCCCACAGCCTTGTTTGGACTGAGACCCATCAAACTTAAGGGTCCACAAGTCGTCGCTTGTAGTCTGGAGCTGCTGGAGCTGGGGTGATGGAGCAGCTTTTGGATTATCTTTGGGAGACTTAGGAGGAGCTTCCTCCTACACCGGTGGTGCATAGGTGAGGTTTGCCTCCGGAATGATTTGGGGTTAAGATTTCTAGAGAAATGGCACTGAAGAAGTGCTTCCAACAGGAATACTGGGTTTCAGGGAATCTTTTGTATGTTCTTTGTTCTGGAAGGTGTCAATATGTCGAGTAGCAACAGAAAGGCAAGGCTCACACTCTAGCTCTGAATGTTTCTGATAGTGTACCCGGCACCAAGTGCCAGATAAGAGTGTAGCAGGGGTTGCTATGGCACCTTGAGAATTGACTTCAACCCTCAATTTTTCTTCTAGGTCTTGGATTGTCTGCAGGACTATGGGATCTTCTCCAGAGGTAAAATCAAACATCAAGATTTCAAGAGTTGGTACATCCCCGGGGAAGTTTTAGAGAATAATACCTCATTGGTCTTTCCAACTTTGGTAAGGGCTTGTTTCATCTAGGGCTCACTTTCAACCCAGATTTTGTTTGATTCTCCTCCCCAGGGAAGCCACAAGTGGGAGAAGTTGGTTGAGAAGTATCCATTCAATGATTTAGACCAGTTCTGACTTAATAACATCCTGTAAGTCTCTAGGATGTCTACCACTTGAATATTGATTATGCTGGCTATTCTGGGGTCCTGGATGAGCTGTATCCAAACATTTTTCAGTTCACCCACCATCTTTAGAGCAATTTTATCCAATTGAATCACTGTGCCATTAGATGGGGTGGGTCTAAATCTGCGCTTCTAGCATATGGATAGGGGCATGATGTTTCCCGAAGCCCCAAAATCTACTAGGAAGTTGTGTATGTTTTTTCCTTGAATGTTCAGGCCTAGTAGGAATGGAGGGTCCTCTGTATTTCCTCGGAAGACAGCCGCATTAGCGTCTTCAAAAGAGACAGTCTTGGGTGGGCGACTGACGACTTCCAGGTTTCCCAGGAGCTTCAGAAGAGACTTCCTCTACTCGGGGAAGTTTAGTAAAACCTCCATCAAGGTCATGGAGGTGGTGGTTTGTTTTAACGCCTTTGTGATGTCAAATCTTCATCCTAGGAATTCATGGCTTCCCTCGGCTAGGTCTTTTTCTTGGTTAGAGCTAGAACCTTTTGGAGGGGCAGGCTGGTCAGTTGTATTATCCTAAGGAGTGTCCTTAGGGGGTGTCAGCATGTAAACTAGTCCTTTACCAGCCTGGCTCCGAGTGTTGTAAGGAGCCTAGGGGTTGGTGAAGGCATTAGCCTCAAAGGCTGGAATTGATTCATCAAAGAATCCCTACAATTCAGATTCTTCTTCGTCTTCTCTAGAGGATCCAAAGAAGACAGTCTTACAGGTGAATGCACCATGAGTTGGCTCTTGCACATGAGGCTCTAGGGGGAGTATGGTCAGATGTTTGTTGTCTGTCTAGCTGGGAGATCATGATGACTTTCTCCAGCGTGGGATAGTTCACCTCATTGTGGGAGCCTGTGTCATGCAATCTACACCAATTGGTCATGGGCTGGAAGTTTGTGACTAGTGTGAAATGGGATGGTCCAACACCACTTGGACTGGCATTTTGGTTCGAAGGCAGACCTATGGTGTTCACATTATTGTTCCATTATTGTTGGCTAGGCCAAGGCTTGTTGTTGAAGTTTCTTCCTCCAACATTATTGTTTCATTGGCTGGAGAAAACATTCCCTCTTTGGTAATTAGATTTCTAGGGTGCATAAGACCCCGCTTTCAGTTGACTCATGTCTACAGTCAAGGTGGGCAGCATTCGATGAAGGTGTTGGTGCCCAAAAATGCTAAATTGAATTTCCTTTGGACTTGCCAATCCAATGATGGGAAATCCAATTATTTTTGGCCAACTAACGGGAATGATTGATTATGATCCTCTTCCCCTACACTTCTGGCTCTGCAGGACCAAGGTGGGTGAACCTTCACCTGAATAGGCTTT
>MU224938.1:362392-372805 GCA_018584345.1 Thuja plicata | reverse complement strand
TCTTGAATAGGATGCCACCATTCTCATGGACAACATTCATTGCTATATTAACATGCTTTGACTTTTGTTTACCCTTATAAAAGTTAGAAGGTGCACTATAGTCCTTTCTAAATAGAAGATCCCCATGCATTTGATCAAAACTACAAGTAACTAGATTGATCTCCTCTGCTTGGATGGCTTTATGTACACAATCTTCCCTATACTCAAGATGTTGTTTCTCTTCACTAAAAGGATTTGGAGATAACTCACATTCAGAAACTTCCTTCTTATCAAGAATTTGATTGGATAGGGTGCTCGAATGATTTTTAGAACTAATCTTCAACACATTCTCCTCATTATTTATGTTTAATTCCATCTCATCTTCACATGTTTGATACAAGTTCTGCTCATAGGATGAAATAATGCATGTGTCACTTTCTGAATACACTTCCCCATACATATTTTGAGTTTCATCATCTTCAAAATGATCATTGGTTGCACCCGAAAAAGTTCCCATGGGGGACCCGATATTTTCAAAATATGTAGCCATTTTGGGGATTTCAAATTTGAGTAGGTTGAGTGTTGATCCCCGAGATTGTCTGGGAAGTTTCGATATTCTGTGGTACACTAGACCCCTAGACAGTGGTGGCTAGTGGGACTTTCAAGGTCCATTTCTTTCAAGAAGGAGGCTCGAGTTCGACAAACCTTTTGGGCTCAGGGGCTGATCTAAGGATTCTTTCAAATCTCACTAGGGAGAAAGACCCAATCCCACTGAAGGTTTGACTCCTAAAACTATGGCTTGGGGAACCCTCGAGAGGTGTAAAATCAGAATCCTGGGAGGGGGACGAGTTCATGCCCTCCTAGCACCAGTTTCTATTGATAGGACTCTTGTGACCGGGTCTACCAACAGAGGTAAGTTGTCACCGGGTGTCGGGGTACTAGCAAACTCCGCCTGTAAAGGTTGTCCAGGGAAATGAGATTCCCCGGGCCTCCAAGCACGTGAGATTCAGGTCTCGATGATCCAAGGCTCGGTTGGGAGATGTGACTATTTTTCAAGGGGGATAGTTGGTTATCTTCCACTCATTCCCTCCGGGTATTCAATGAGCGGGGTTTCCTGCAAGCGCGCATTCACTTAACAAATAAATTGAAAGAGATACTGCAGAGTTAGAAATATTTCATCTACCTATAGTTATGCTAAATATTCAATACATCAACAATGCTCTGACATACTACACTAAATACCGAAGAAATATACAACCATTAGTTCATATTTTATCAGTAGCAAAGGAAAGGAGGTCGTTAATCTACTTTAAGTATCAGAGAAAAAGACATGGAGAACATCAAGCATAAAATACCATTAACCCAGAAGATAGAATGCCAACAACATCATTGAGAGAATTTCTACTTCTTCATTAACATTTCTTCCAGCAAGCACTAGTGCATGGTACAATGGTGGCTCCAAGGGAGCATCTAACTACTGAAAACTTAGAAACTATGGAGCATTGAGCTCTGCAACTAAGAACTGAGAAAAACTAGATTGCTATTAATTGTGGATCACAAAATCATCAATTTTGCCAACCCTTGGAATGAGGTCAGACTTACTATTTATACACATCTTTCTATCTAACCCTAACCCTAACTTAATTTATATTTTACAATAAAATATATTATCCGGTGGCCGGTACTACCTGCACCACGCTACAAAAGACCTCGAGACAGAGGAGGTCTAACATGTCAGAAGAAAAAGACAAGAAAGATGGAGTGGAAGAATCGGCCTCGAGAAGAGAGTTGGGAAGGAGAAGGAAGAAATGTGATCCCCCATGGATCGAGGCTACATGCCTCATAAATGGGAAAGCGATGCCCTGTCTCCAATGCGCTAGGTATAACATTGAAGCTGCACCTTGGGAAGACCATCTGTCAGAAACCTCCCATCGAGCTGACGTGTCTTTTCATAGTTACCTACCTTCTGAAAACCTTAATTAACTATCTTGAAAGTGACTACTCAGCCTTGGGAACTGAGACACAGGTCACTTTAAAGAATACAAAATGTACGATCCAGAATTTTGGGATACGGGAACTTGCATTCCAAAGGAATAAAGAATACAAGATACTTAGGTTTTCTCCAGCCCCCAGAGAATCTTTATTGTTGTTTACTATCATTGAAGGTCTGGAGGAGGTGAGAGATCCCATCTTCATTGATATCTTTAAGGCTAGACCGCCGGTACTTGGCCACCTCAATCTATTCTCCTAGGTTTGGAATATTATTGTTAAATTCTTCGGCCATCTTTGCCGCATCATGACCACTGAGTATCATGCAAGTTATTCGTGTCATTTTAGCTCTATCCATCCCCTCTGGGGATTGATACCTTGATTCCATTAACTCATCGAACTTCCCCAAAACATATTCTTCTGGTGTGCATGTGTTAGTGCTGAATGGATCAGTTCCAAAGAACTTCAAAACAAAAGACTTGTATAAATTGAAATAATATTGCACTACATTGACCTTATCACGTAGAGTTCCCACAATTTGCTTGAGTACCCCCAATGTGAGGTCAAGTCTAGAGTGCTGGGTTCTCACAAAATCAAATGACTCTTCTCCTAAAATTCTAGACTCGGAGATGATCTCTTCTTTGAGACCGATGAGTTCTTCTAACTCGACCTTCCATGCCTCATAATTCTTTATGTCGCCCTCCCATATGCTGATGGTGGTTTTGGCCTGATGTAATATGTGGTGGGCCGCATATAGGTCAAGGAGTGTGGACACCAGGAAACACCGGATGTTCCCCAACTGCAAGGCAATCCATTCATCAACCACTTGGGCCTTCTTCTTCATTGCCCGTAATGAATCTATATCACTCTACAGAAGTGGTGCATCAGACACAGAGGCCCCCAAAGGAATAACATTAATGGGTTGAGCTAGCTCAGTTAGCAACCCCATGAGCTTTATATTTTTATCCTTTTCTGCCTTAGAATTTTGAGCCTCTTTTTCATAGCGAGCCTCCACTGACTTGGCTGCTTCTTTCAACAGGTCCAATTCACCCTATTTTCCTCTCTTCCCCAGTGACACTTCTGTGACATTGTAATCTCTAGCCTTAGCGGTTGCCTTGTCTATATCTGGGGAAGGTTTCGTGATTACTGTGACTGTTTCTCCGCCCAGCTCAGTCTGAGGAGTGTGGAATATCTGGGCTTTCTTTACCTTTGGCAGGTTCTGTGCCAGAGCCATCATCTCAGCCAAAGAAAGATGGGCTTTGGGTGTTGATGGGGCCTTTCTCTTTTGAGATTCTACCAACTATTATGGCGGTAGGGGTGGATTTGTAGCCAAAATATTCTCCTGTGACTTCTCCCCAATATCCTATTGCACCCCTTCAATAGTATGAGCCTCTCCTGGCTCCTCTATACCTTATGACTCACCGGTGATTTTTTCTCTGGTGGTACCTGTATCTTTTGCAATATTTGGGTCCTCATTGGTTCCTCTGGGGTTTTCTTCTGCTTCCTATTGCTGCTCTTCCTCAGCCTCTATTGTTGGGGTGTCTTCTTCTACCGGTATATCCTTTGGTAGTGGGGGAGGCAACGAGCTAAGGTTTAATGTTTGGGCCGCAGTGATTACCTCCCCAAATTTTGCCTTCGAGAGTGGCATTTGGAACATGGTGTTTGGGGTCACGGTTGCTCCCGTAGGTCCAGTTTCCCCAACCGATGCCATTTGTTCACTTTTCTTTTGTCGGCCTGAAACTCCCATGTCTGCATTTCTAGCATTTTGGAGGCAATCTCTTGTTCTGTCCCTTTTTCTTCTTCTACCTATATCTCCCGCTCCTGCGTAGGTTCCTATTTTGGAACTTCCTTCTAGGCGGCAATTTTCTCCTCCGACTGCTTGATGTATCCCTGTAAATTCCCAAACTCGTCATCCCTAAATACAACGTCAAATTCTTGAGGGGGAGGATCTGCTAGGACGTGGGCATGCTCTTGTTTTTTCTCCAGCTCTGGGGAGTCAGAAGAAAGGATTTCTACTTGTTGGATTTGTGGCATCCCCATCTCTGACTCTGCTGTTGGCTTTGGATTAAGCCTTTTCTTTTTCCTAGTAACTAAAGGTGGCCCCGCATCCCTTAAGGCTACCTGCTCCTCTTCTGGGTTTATTGTTGTTGCCTTGACCATTAAAGTTGCTAGTGAAGGGGAAGAGGGAGGACGGACAAGTCTGGTCATGAGCACTGGAGTAGCCAACCGTGTGATTAATTTTTCCATCATCTGCTGGGAGGCTGCTATTAACTATTTCAGCTGTTCTTTTATTGGGGTCTCCTATAGAGTTGGAGTTTCCATTAATATTTTTCCCCTATCCTCTCCTTGTGAAGAGGTCTCGGCCCCGGAATTCAACCTTGGTACTGTCGGGCCACAACTGCGGGTACTCCCAGGGCATACTCTCTTAAAGTATTCATGGCTACGCTCAACCACATTGTGAGTGATTTCTTCAATGGTAGGCCCCTCCTGGGCATTCCAGTCTACTGGTGGGCGATCCAACTTATCAATCCCCTTTGCCTTGTACTGGGGGTCTATTGTGGGTCCGGCATCTAAGAAGTCATATGGAAATTTCTGGAGCTTCAACCTTTCCATCATCCCCATAGTCATCCGAACATAATCCTAGCTCTGGACTTCAACATCATCCTGGAAATCTTCCTAGAATTCCTCCATATGATATTGGTGGGGCTCTGATGCCCGGGAAAGTGCCAATGTAATTTTTCCCGACAGATCAAAGTTCTTCTGCGCTAGATAAAATTCTGCCAAGTTTAGGCTCTTGAGCTCACTGCCTACCTCCTTGGCTACGGCTAGACTGCATGAGTAATCCCACAAGTGATTGGGAATGAAATATTTGTCACCTTTTTTAATGCATATAAGACATGCAATTCCCATATTTGCCTGAAATATTCCAAGAGAATTATCTTGTTCCCACAATGTTTGGGCAACAAGTAAGGTTTCCCAGAGAAGCCGGTTATCCTTATGTAAGTATGTTGCTAGAATTGGATATAGTAATGGCCATAACTTCTGACCAGATCCATTGCCTCCTTGGAGAGGCGGCACCCTACATCTCGGGTAGGGGTGAGTAGGTTGTAGCAGATGAAGGTGTCATTCACCCAATAGAAACTGGGGAAACTAGCTTCCCATTGAATTTGTGGTAAATAATCCTAGGGAGTCTTCTGACCTGGGCTGATCCCAAGTACACCTAAAGTGAGCAGCCCATTGGTAATGGGTTTTTATTGTGCTAAGGCCCAGAGAACATAAGAGGTCATATATAATTTGCGCTTCTGGGCTGCCTAGAGGAACTGAGAATCCACATGGTTGGAGATAATGGTAGCCCAATCAAAGTATTTCCTGCCGATGGTGATGCCAAGAAAAAAGTAGTACATCCACCCTCAGAACTCTCGGGCATGGGGTTTTTTGAAGACCCGGCATAGTGCTATCATCCCCATCTGGATACTTTCTTTAAACTCAGACCGGGGGATCTCTAATTTCATTTTCTTGGGGTCCCTCTACAGAGTCTTGAGCCAATGATTGTTCATGTATTGCTAGGATACGACCTCCAGCTGCTAAAATTGTGCTAAGGCATCAGCTCTGGTAACAACAGCTGAGTTATCAAACTGAGGAATCCCCAAATCCACCAGAAAAGTCACGGCGTCGAGAGACACTATAGGGGTGGGATATCCGGTCAGGATCAGGGCTACGAGCATGACAGCCTAGACGGAGGAGTTGTAATGTGCTGCAAGTGTGAGAATGAGCTCTGGTGCCTGCACCAAGCACGGGAAACAAGCAGCCTTCAAAATCTCAAAATCCCCAAAGCTGATTACAAATGGATCCCTGGACTATCACTGAATGAACATTATCTTAACCAGGGCCTGCATCTTGGCCCACATCCCAACGCTGGTGTTGGTAATCAATTGAACTTGGGACTCAATCTTCGATCCCATAATGGTATTGTCCTTCAGGTACTTCATGTTGAGAGGCAATTTCTCTAAGGCCTTCTCCATTTTGGATCTAACGACTGCCTTGGTGACCATTGTGGAGGGAAGTTTCAGACTCTCGAGTGGTGAAGATGCAGAAGCCTCAGACATAATGAAAGTGAGCTGCTTTGAAAACCTACAAGGCAAGTCAACTATCAGAATTTGTAGATAAATAGTATTCCAGGATCCAAAGATCTTACCACCGAGGCACGTCCTTTTCCTGAAAAGTTAGTTTAGGTCCAAAATCCCAAAAAGTATATATATAATGCAAACTTAATTAACCAATATCTGGGCCCGGCAGTTTCAGCATATTTGATGAAGGCAAGATGTGGGTTGGGTGAGGACAAGAGACCCGGGGCCTGGAGAACTAACCGTTGTAAGGTGTGAATGAAAAGTGAACTGTCAAGCTCATGTGGGCGTCACGTGGCTATGTAATAAATGGGGAGTTATGGTGACGGTGGCGCCAACTGTCCAAATGCACAAAAAGTGGAAACCACCTGGACAATTTTAAATGTATGTGTAGGATATAAATGAAACACATAGGCTAGTTTAATGAGGAGATAGAAAACCACCTGGTTGAAACCAGCCGAGAACTGAGTTTCAACTAGGTAGTATTCTGTCTAGAATGAGCTCGCAGACTTGAAATGGAAAACAAATGACACACAACGAGCTCGATGTGAGACTGGAAAAAAATACACAAAATATACATCTCATTACAGCAGGGCTAAAAGGTATATACATGAAAGATGAAAGGATATACATCAAAAACACTGAATTTACATAAAAATACAACACAAAACGACCAACTCAAGAACTCACATAGAAAATGTACATATACACAATATTTTACACTACACAGAGGATGGACAACCCTCTGGAAGAGCCAACCCACCAACGGGTGGTGAACCAGACGACGAGGATGTAGAGCAAAATGAAAACAAAATGAAGCAAAACACCAACAAAACACAAAAAGAAGGAAAATGGAGGAAAGAAACAAGACACCAACCTAAAAATCTGAAGGAGGCAAGGAAGGAAAGGCACCCTAGATGCTCTACAATAGCTTCTACCTCCAAATGATCACCAACCAAAACCAGAAACAAACCATAATTGCTCAAAACAACTCAAAACACTCGCACTTAATTCTCGCTGAAATCGCTCTGAAATCACTCTAAAATCGCTCAAGTGTTTTAATCGTGGTAATTGTGAAAATGACAGGTGAATTCTATTTATACCCAAGGTGAAAGCAAGTTACCTTTTCTTCCATGAACTCCAGAACAGGAAGACCTTCGGATTCTGGGCCCGGGGATTCCATGCAACCATACCTCCTTACGAAAAGAAGACATCATGGCAGAGAATCCCGGAGTCCAGGGTCTGGCTCCTGGAAAAGGAATGGCCAACTCTGGGACTAGGTCCCGAAGACACAAGAGACAAAAACAAAAGCAAAACCAACACCGCGGGACAGAAAACCTGAAGAAGGAAAATGAAGAAACAAAGGCAAAAGACAAGGCAAGAGCCAAAAGCAGAAAAACAAAAAGGGGGACCCAACATTTTGCACACAAAATGTAGGGACAGGGATGTAGGGCATAATAGGTTCCTAGTGTCGAGCTCAAAACCCAACTAATCCATCTGAATTGATTTTTGAGGAGAAATCAGAGAGTTGCTAGTAAAGAGCCAAAATAGGCCTAAAATCCCTACTTTCTAGGCAAGTGATGTACGGACAGGTTGGGAACTTTAGAGCTTGAAAATATTTTAGGTCTCCATAAATGGTATCCAGATATTAAATTGGTTTTGGGGGTTGTGTGCAATTTTTCAGAGAAAAGCTTGAAAAACTCACTGAATAGGACTAATAGGTGTTTTAGGCCTAATAGGGAATTTGGGTGTGAATTTGAAACTCGATTGTCTTGGGGTGAGAAACCTATGAAATTTGGATTGATTGGATGTGAAATGAATATTCAAATCATATACAAGACCCTTGTGGCATGTGTGGTTTTGATTTCAAGGATTTGGCATTGAAAGCCTTGGAACCAACTTGGAGCATGGTGAGACAAAATTGATGGTGGAAGTCCTTCAAGGTGAAGCACAATAGTTGAAATCTTAGAGATGAGTTATGGAGAGTCTTAGGCTCAATGCATAGAGGCTAGAGTGGTCCTATAGAGAAGAATAGGATCCTAATTGGACTAGGATAAGAGAACTCATGTATTGTGGTATTATGCAAGCACACCATTGGAGATTACTTCTATCAAGAAGATGTTGTATTTCTATTTAACATAGTGTATTTTTATTTTGAATCATTTGGTTGACTTATTTCTAGGGCTTAATCATTTCTCTGTTAAATTTTTTTGAGTATAATCAATTCTGGGTGTCGAGGGTTTCTATTAATTATTGGAATATATGTGACAGAAATAGGGAACATTATCATTTTAATCATGAGAAGATGTATTTATTTATAGCACTGTATTTGTAGTTTGAATCATTTGGCTGACTTATTTATAGGGCTTATCCAGTTCTCTGTTAAATATTTTGAGTATAATCATTTCTTGCTATCGAGGGTTTATGTTTGTTCTCTTCTAATGCGTGTGCATAACTTGATTTCATTGCGATGCATAACTTGTTTTCATGATTTCCTTGCAGTGATTTTCATAGTTCATTAGAGGCAAGTATGAATGCTACATTATCCACAGTAATTATTGCAATATATGTGACAGAAATAGGGAACATTGTCATTTTAATCATATGTGTGTGTGTGTGTGTGTGGGTAAAAGTACAAAGTGGTGTCGCACTTGAGGACCATTTCGTAGTTCTGGCCGAAATTGTTTCGGTCAAAATATTTTTGGCCGTACATATGTGGCACAAACGTGGCGCCATGTGGCATCGATGTGGAAAATGAGTTTCGGCCGAAACTAGTTTGACCGGACCAGGTTCAGCCAAAAATTCATGAGTAAATATAAGTCAACTATGTTCTATCGATGAAGAATTGGCACATTTTAAAAATCTAAATATAATTACAGAACTTCTCACTTAGAAAACTGATTTCTTCATCAAAACTCAACCATTTAAAAAAATCTAAATATACCCTTTTGTAGAGCTCGGACTCTAAATTATGGTAATATAATTTTTATTGTGTTTTGATTACATATAATATATTATAATTTTAAAAAACTCCAAGTAGGTATTTTAACATTGAAGAACACGCTCATTCAAAAAAATAAAAAAATAGCAAATCATGTTAGAAAAATTTACAACTTATATTTAACACTAGAGGAGAGAGTCTTCTTCAAGAATATGTAATTTTTTTTGTATTTGGTTTAGATTTGCTAGGGCAAATGTGGAGGAAGACAAAAACTATTAATTTTGGGTAACTCTAACTTTGAATAGTTATAACAGACAAAATATATACCGAACCCCAATCTTTCTTTTTTTATGCACTAGTTGTACATGTTGTCTAAAACATATTCTAAAATCAGAGGGAAAAAAGATTATTTGTATATATTTTGTTGGAGGGAACTAGACCCTACATTTTTAGCATTTTTCAGCAATTAAAAAATAGCCTTCAAAAATTAAAAAACTATGTCAATTATTATTCAAAAAAATTTAAAAAAAATTATAGGCATAAACTACATCCAATTTTACACATTTCATTAGTTTACATCATTTTCAAATTCTAAACACAAATGTCACTTTTATGTCATTAAAGTTTAACAGTTTTGCATGTCGTGGTCCTCTTCCTTTGTAAAAGTGTGACACAGGTTTGTACTTTTACGCATGTGTGTGTGTGTGTGTGTGTGTGATAGAAATAGGGAACATTGTCATTTTAATCATGAGATGTTGTTGTGTTATTGAGTTCTGCATTATTTTCTACACCCAGAGCTGTTTTATTCTCTACTCTTTCCAATTTAAGGTTGGTACCAAATATTTCATATTTTTATAAATTATTCTCTGCTCTCTTCTTTTAACTATTTTATTATTTATCTATTTAAAGCTTCTACACATGCTTTGCAATGTTTTTTGAAAGGCTTGACAACATTGTTTATTATAGGCTTATGAATGGTCATTATAAGCTTATGAATTAACATTCATAACCATGTAACGAACTATGGTGAAAATTGTCGATTTAATAATGAGAAGATGTTTTATTTCTTTTTAATACAATGTATTTTTAGTTTGAATCATTTGGCTGACTTATTTCTAGGGCTTAATAATTTATCTGTTAAATATTTCGAGCATAATCATTTCTGGGTGTCGAGGGTTTCTGTTAATTATTGAAATATATGTGCCAGAAATAGGGAACATTGTCGTTTTAATCATGAGAAGATGTATTTCTTTATAACTGTGTGTGTGTGTGTGTGTGTGTGTGTGTGTGTGTGTTTATATATATAGATATGTGTGTATATATGTATATATGCATGTGTATATATAGATATGTATGTATATATATATATATATAGATGTG
>MU224938.1:315409-325973 GCA_018584345.1 Thuja plicata | reverse complement strand
TACCTATGTAATGAAATATATATAAGCTAGTAGTAGTACAACCAAAACATATAGTGGTATATAAAATGACAAAAAATATTATGGTGATAAATAAGTGCGCGTGTATCAAAGCTAGATAAACATATTTGAAAACAAAAATCTATTACATCAATTTTCATAAAAATAAATCTATAAATTAATAAAAACTCATTTTATACATTAAAGTAAATGTAAGAGAAATCTATATCTATTGTTGTCCTTTAATCTTACATATAAGAAAAAGGATATGCACACTTCATAACAAAAATGCTTTAAATAATTAGAAGTCTTGAAGGTCAAATAAAAAGTAAACTATAGGAATAACACCTCAGTGTAATGGTGAAAATACATAACATATTTGTAAGTGATAAGAATGGTATTACGGCCCTTATTTTCATAATGATCATGATATATCTCTTTCATCATAGATGGAAATGCATCTGCCTTTATATATGTCTCCTTAACTTTCCTCACAATATCCTCCATTTTCAATATTTCTAGTTTCTCAACACCGTCAAGAAGTAATGTCGTATTCTCAAATTCTTCAACAATTTTGGAGCAACATTGTAAAATAAATCGTGCACATCTGTCCATATGGGTTTCAGCAAAAGCAGTTGAGTTCACAAAGTCATGGAAGAAGTGCACTTGCAACAGTCATTTTTTGATTTGTTATCTGAAACAACCATAGTTTCAATTATCTTTTGAAAAGTATAAAACAAAACATTGAGTAAACCTATATGTGAAAAAAAAAATTAATTTTTTATTTATTAATTTTCTTTTTCCATAATTCAAGAAAATAATTTATGCAATATCGTGGATTCTATGTTGAGCTTTTGTATTATTTATTTATTTAGCAAATTTGAGCATAATATAGTAAACAAGTTAACTATCATTGAAGGGAATGTGAACATAATATACTAAAATACTTAGCAGTCATTGAAGTGAACGTGAACATAAATATTTAAGATACTTAAAAGTTATTGAATCACATTTGAACACAATGTATTACATCAATTATCTTCTAAAATCTTCACTCTATTCACTTCATCCTTTCGCTTAGCAAGTTGTCTACCCTTTTTTCATAATGATCAATATATAAATGGTGAAATTATTCTTAGGTCTTCTAAAGACTTTCCACGAGATACCGCCACAAATGTAAATCCTATATAAATAGAGGCTTTTGAAAGAGTCAATCCCTGAGATTTATGTATTGTTTATGCCAATGCCAATACTAATGACAATTAAATTGTGGTGCCCCTTTGTATTGCTATTATTAGTAGTATACTAGGATGAGGATCATAAAATGGTATTCCAAAATAATTGTCAAACTCAATCATCACATATGTTGGGGGTTCTAGAGTAGCACTTCTTGATTTGTAAACAATCTTTCGAATATATCCAAGAGCTCCATTCACAAGACCTTCTTGTATCCAAAGGTTTGAAGTCAACATTACCCTTGCATTCTTGGTGATCAATAATTATAGATCAAGTTCATCACTTGGACAAGGCTCTATTGTATTAGCACTTGCTACTTTTGTTGCATCGCTACATGCAACAGGTTCATTCACTGAATGTAAAATTTTCTTATTATGACCATGGACATTTTCATTTGTAGAGATCATATGAACATCTTTGAAGAACTCATTATTGGTTTTGACATCTATATTAATAGGAGTTCTCATCATAAGAAACCTTTAATCATCAATTGTTGGGTTTGTATCTCTTAGATTCATTAAAAGTTGATGAAATCGTTGTTGTTAAGTGTTTTCTCCATCTTGTCTGAAAATTTATTCTAAAGTAACCACAATTTCGAATTCTTCCCATAGTAACTTAGCTTGTCCGTTGTAGTCATATTATTGTCTATCATTAACTGGAGGCAACTAGCCCAAATCTCTGACCAAAAACATAGATATACCATAGAGATGGTCGATAACAAATATTTTCAAAACTATATAACTTAGTATTATATAAATATAATACATATGGTGAAACAAACTAGTTGCCTTCAATAGTAAAAATTGAAAGGTATAAATTCAAAGTTAATGTTTGCAAATTGTGGGAATGCTTGTCGGTATCAGTAATCAATATTTTTCAACAAGTTATGATCAATGAAGCTCATTTTATTAATCAAAATGTATTTGATATGTGTCATCTCTTCTTGAAAACTTGTAAGTCTCATTCTTTCTAGCTATGAAAAATCTTGTTTTGAGATTTTCAATATATATATATTCGTTAGACCAATTTGCATGTCTATCAATATCTCTTCTCCCCAACATATCTATCTCGAAAACTTGCATATTTTGTCCATGATATAGTCTAGATATAATTTCTCATTCATTCTCTATGGTATTTCTTTGAACGATTTATTGTCTTTAATTTGAGAATCACTCATATCTTCAATATCCTATATAGTAGTTGTCTATTCAACATGCCAAGGATTATAACTAAAGGAATCTCACTTTGCTATTATGGAGTCATTATCCAGACCAATATCTCTTTCTATATCACAAAATGGTTTATATAGTAATTGTTGCCAAATTTGAGATGAGAAAAGATAGGAGTGTGTAATGTAATTGATATTGTAATTAATAAAACATATTTATTTGTATATTAAATGTTAAATTCAATTACTATTTTTGTGATTTAAATCTAGAAATCTTTTTGCTATCCTAGAACATTTCTGTAAAGTTTTGAAAATCGTTTCATTTTCTTGGAATATGTTTTTGAAGTTTTGAAATTCTTTTCATTTTCCTACAATTTCCATTGTCAATACAAGATATCTTCCTTTATTTCAACGAATTTCATCATACTTAGATACGAGGTTTGGCCGAGGCAACATTTGCAGTGTAAATCACCAAAACCTTCTAAAACTAATTTAGAGAATGTCTCTCTAAAAACTTCAGATCCATTTTTAACATTACTAATATCATTTCTAGTTACATGCTTTCTATCCAACAAGATTTCAGAAAAATCACAGAAATATTCTAGGAAACTGGGAAAAGATTTCAAAAACTTCACAGAAAAATTCTAGGAAAACGTAAATATTTTCAAAACTTTAAAATTTTGAAAACGAAAATATTTTCAAAACTTTGAGAGAAATATTCTTACTGAACCGATTGGGAGTCAAAGCATGGTCCGGATTGTATTCAGAAACCCTCGAAGATTCTGGTCACACAAAAAATTATGGGTTGTGTCTTCAAGGCTATAATAAAGAATTCCTTTTGAGACCTAATTCCCACATGCGCTACAACATAGAGGCGGGCTAAAACACATTTTGTCCTACACAGAAATTTGAATACACAGTCTATTTAACGACGTGACGCACAAGAATTCTAAAGGCTGCGTGTTTCATCAACAGAGACTTAAGCACCTTAATTCTCAGGTCGACAAGGGGCTCGTAGGAAACAAGATTATATCCGGGACAACCGCCACACCTAAACAATCTTGGAGAACAAAAGTGTGAAAAAACTTTTGCAGATTATTAATCCCCTATTTCTATGGATTATTTGACAGCAAAAAACAAATTCACAACAAACATTGAAAATAATACAATTGCAATTTCACAAATTTAATCTCAGAGAAAGAAATACACCAAATAATAAGCACAATATTTTTGGACAAATTGTTTCTGAAAAATCTCCAAAAGGGAAAATCAGTTCAGCAAGGAATTTTATTAAACTTCAGCAAATCAAGAGTTACATAAACTGCCTACATCTTACAAATAGAGATCCGACAATATTTTTCTTCTTCGAAAATTCTTCCCTCAATTTCTATTGTTGAAATTCCACTGTTGTTGCATGCAATACTATCTTTGTGTCCTTCCTAATATTGCAAATCTGTTTGCTATCACTACAAATCTTTCTTAAAATCTAACTTCTCCAAATGCCCGTCGATCTCCTCATATAATCTCTCATTGAATAGCCACAATCGAATCTTAATGGCTAAGATTATCTTGACTTCATCAAGTACTTTCTGGAAGTTTCCAATTTCTAGAAGTTTTCCATTTCTGGAAGTTTTCATTTTCTAGAAGTTTCTGATTTCTGGAAGTTTCCTATTTCTAGAAGTTTTCATTTTATAGAAGTTTCCAATTTTTGGAAGTTTTTATTTTCTAGAAGTTTCTAATTTTTGGAAGTTTCTGTTTTTGGAAGTTTCTGATTTCTAGAAGCTTATTTTTACTTTATGGAAGTCACTAGAGAAAAATCGACCACTTTGTATTATTTTCCTTGGCAAGGAGATACCTGTTTGAGCTACAAAAACTAACACTCCCTCTTAGTGAGGAAGGTGTTTTTCTCAACACCCAACTTATCTCTAAAGAGGATGAATTTTGTCTTCCCCAATGCCTTTGTCAAAATGCCTCCTACATGCTGATTCATAGGTATATATTGTAGGTGAGAAATCCTTCATTATACACAATCTTGATGAAGTGATACCTGATGGCTATATGCTTAGACCTATCATGAAACATGAGATTCTCAGATAATCTAATGCAACTCTGATTGTTGCAGTGTATCATTGTAGTCTCAGTCCTCTAACCAAGCAAGACTACTAGCAACTTCTGAATCCATATAGCTTCACATGTCACCATGTTGGCTGCTATGCATTTTGCTTTTGCAGAACTCAAAGCCACGAAATTCTGATCCCAAACTGAAGCAACACCCTAAAGTGCTTTTCCTATTCACTATATTGTCTTCCTATTTCACGTTAGTATAGCCTACCAAATTGATTCCATCAAATCAAGTATATCTAGTCCCATACTCTATTATACCACGTAAATAACGCAACACATGCTTTTTCAATGTACAATGCACTCTCTTTGGATCAACCATGAATTGACTAAGAGAGTTTACTACAAAGGATATATCTTTCCTGGTGTTAACCAAATATATGAGAGAACCAATCAAATTCTTGTATAAGGCAGGGTTCACATCCTTCTCCCTGAGTGTGTCTACCTTCTTCCATGATCATAGGTGTAGATATGGTTCTACAATCCTCCACCTCAAACCTTCTCAAGATTTCGATGTAGTATTTCTCTTGTCCAAGGAAAATCTCTCCATCTGTCTACCACACCTCCATGCCTAGAAAGTAGTGCATAAGCCCCAAATCCTTCATCTTGAACTCTGTTGCAAGGTCCCTTTTACACTCCTCTATGAGCCCCAATGAGCCTGTTAAAAACAAGTCATCCACATATAGAACAAGGATGAGAAACTCACTCCCAACCACCAAGTAGTAGAAACTAGCATCCGCCTCACTCTTCATGAAGCCCATTCCCTACAAGTAACTATCAATGTCATCATACCATGCCCTGAAAGCCTATTTGAGCCCATACAAATATCTCTTCAATTTCCACATGTGGGTTTCACTATTGTGTGCTACAAAGCCGTCTAGTTATTCTATGTATACCTCCTCTTTCAACTCATCGTTAAGGAACATCATCTTAACATCCATTTGATGTATCTGCCTTCCCATCTATGTTGCAAGTGAGATCACAACTTGTATAAAAGTATATCTGGACACTGGAGCAAATGTCTCCTCATAGTTTATTCCCTCCTTTTGAGAGAACCCCTTGGCCATGAACCTTGTCTTATATTTATCGTTACTACCATCTGCACTGTGTTTGGTCTTATAGATGTAGAATGATCCAACCACGACACTATTTGTCGGTCTAGGAAAAACCTCCCACACATCATTTTTCATTATTGAGGTATACTCCTCAACCATTGTATCTCCCTGCACTTGCTTTTGTGCAGCCTCTTGATAGCTGGAAGGATCGATATCTACCAAGTGAATTATTAATGTCATATAGTAATTATACCTGGATATTTTTCTCCTTTGTCTACTGCTCGTCCTAGGAGCTCCCACAAACTCCTCATTATCCCTATGCATCTATTGAACCGTACAGTTCTTGCTGCCAACTGCAGAGGATGAAATATCAACCCCCATGTCTTCTTGATGCATCTCTTATAATTTTTTTGTATCTTTTGCTCCATATTCTACGAACTCTCAACACATGATCTTGTTCTTGTGCTAGTAATTATACTTGTACTTTGTTTCCCCTGATCTAGTTGAACAATATGTTGGTGAACAGATTTTTCTCCACGTTAAATAAATTTATATTGACCCTATACCTCTTTTAAGAAAAAAATTTCACAATAGTTGGGTAAGCATGGAATAATTGCTTCCCTCTGAATTTTACGAGGTACAACTTCCTCTAAAAAATGTTCAATGAATTTTTTAATGAAACACAAACAAATGTACTTTTAACTAGAAAGTACACAAGCATCTCTGAAATACTCCTTGGTATTGAGGTACTTTAGAGACCATGAATATAGAATTTTAAGTTTAATGAAAACACAGTTCCTCTAGCTATCTAAAATTACCTGCCTACACAACTAATAACAAGAATTGTATGGAAAGATTAATAATCATGACACAGAAAATAAATAATGCAGAGAAAGAGATATACCAATCCACAAAGTAATCAATATACCATAGGTTCAAATTCAAAGATCTGAACTGAGACTTTACATTAATATATTTATACGGTAAGGATCAAAGTCCAAAACAAGTGTGAATCATTGTATCTTTCCAATTAATTCTTTCAAAAAAGGAAATGAAAGTTTAACAGTACTGAAAATCCAAAAAGGCTAATCTAATCACAAAATTCTAACCCATCATCAGTTTTATGCTCTAGCATATATAGTTTTGAAATCTGGGAGGCCTCCCTAAAAACTTGGCCTCTCGGATTGACAGCAAATAAAAATAGCTACTAACCATTAACTAATAAAAGTAATAGTTTTACGATAGATGGCCCCCTTATCAAAATAACTAGTCAACATAAAATTACTATGCATCCTCAGCTACTTGTTATCCAACGTGGCATCTCGGACAAGCTTCCAACTCTTGAAAGTGTTCAACAGCTCTTGAGTTGGGTGAGAGTGTAAACTTTTCAGTCCAATCAGCTTCGCTTGGGATGCGTTCTTCTCCCACTTGAGATCCTGGATTATTTCCTTCTGTTTAGGGAACTGTCCTCTGTTCAGGTATAACATTGATTCTACATTTCATATCTTGGTAAAGTCTTGGGCTGTGGGTTCTTTGCTTTCTTTGATAGCGTTCATAGCATCTTCGAAACTCTTAACCATAGCATCTGCATCCATATTTCCTTCCTCAAACTAGAGGATGCCTTATGGGTTTACTACCTTGATATCTTTCAGGGCATTAGCATGCATTTCCTTTATCTCTTTCTCCATGGCTCACATGCTTGAGACCACAACTTTAAACAATGATCCTTTCCACCCCAAGTTTTTCTTCAGTATGAGAAGCATGCAGGGATTAACCATTTTAATTGGATTCTCCGAAAAGAATTTGGCCACTCCATATTCTTCTATTTCAAGAACCTGAGATACACTCGCTGCGCATTTTTCCTCATCTGATTCCCACCCCAGAATTAAGGTTTGAATCTCACTGAGCAACGGTTCCCCTTCATCATAGGCAGTTATGAATTCTTGTATAAATTTGTTTCCTTCTTTTATAAAGTCATCAACCCAGTTGTTTGTTGCCTTTATCAAGGCTCTGCCCTGTTGCATTTGCTTGAAGCAACTACTTTCTATCTGAGGAGTTAGGATTAAAGGTTTGTGGAGACTGGGTCAGAGGTAGTGCCCCTACATTATTGAGTGAACTAAGGAACTCAGCCATAGTTATCACGAGTTGTTTAAGCTGTCTCTTTTCCTTTCCATCCTTTTGAGATTGACCGAGCATGTGGTCAGTCGAAAACTTGAATAAATGATCTATGGTATCCATGTTCAGCACACCAAACTCCATCTTTGTGACCTCAAATTATTTTACCTCAGGTTCTTGGATTCCTTCTTTCTACTTAAAGGTTGCAACTTCAGAAGTCACTTTTCCTGTAGTCAGGTTTTCACTTAGCCTTGCATTACACTTGACTCTCTTCACCTTCGGAGCACGTATGACATATTTAGTGACTATTTCTTTGACTGGCAGAGAGACAGGCTTGACATTACATTTTCTATTCACTGAATCAGTTAACCAAGGAGGAATCCAGCTAGAATTCAACCTAGTATCTATTATTTTAGCAGGTGTCACATTCCCTTGTTGAACCTCATTTTTACCATCAGATACTTCTTGATCCTTCTTATGATATTTTGTTGGAAAGGAAATGTCTTCATCATTGATCTCAATATCTACAAAGCTAGATTCTGGGGAAGCCATTTATGCACGGATGTGTGACCTAGTCCTTGACCTCGTCCGGGGTGTAGTAGGATGTCCACTTGCAGCTGCTTTCTTTCTAGACAGAGGGATATCACCTGCATCATTAATCAAGAGGGATAGATTAGAGGGGTTAGGCAATAATTTAACTGGGACAAGGTTCACATCAATCCTTTTAGGGGATGTAATTCTTGTTCCACTTTGCCTTCTCTTTTTCAACCAATCATCTATGAATCCTAAGATGGACCCAGCCCTCAGTTTTATGTCACCTTCTTCTTCTCTCATCTAGTCTATTTCTGGCATGATTGCTGGGTTTGAACTGTCATAAGCAGGTTCAATAATCTTGAAATTGTCTTCATCCAAATCTTCAATGTTGAACTTCAAATACATGGTTTTGATCTGAGGGATTAACAACCTGGAATGATCCCTTTTCTTAATCGCCTCTTCATTACTACAATCCTCCCACAAATCTTCAATGTGTGGAGCCAATTTCAGCTGACCATTAAAAATGAGGGTACACCTTGCAAAACCCTTACTGTCAAAACCTTTTCTCTCCTCATAAAATTTCATGTGAAAATTCACTAGGTCACTTCTTATTACTAAGGCATCGATCATGTTTTTGCAGGTCAAGGATCCAAGCTTAATTGGGAACATAGAATCCCATTTTTCTCATGGAAGACTATTTTTTTATCACCGTGAACAATTGTCTGCACACTTCTGCCAAAACAAAATAGTCAAAAGAGAACCTTGGCGGCTTGAGGGGCTCTTCATCAAAACCTCCCACTCTGACATATCTGAACCGTGGAAAATGAATGTAGAAATAACCCTATCTTTGAACCAGTTTTTGTACCTCTGAAGAAATTCTTTTCTCTGGGGTTCTAGCTAAATGGTACCATAACTTTCCAAGGAACACATCATGAACCTTTTGGTAGTTTTCCTGTATTCTGTCTCTTCTCATCAGGGGACAATAATCATAGATATTGATCTCTTCACTCCATGGTTCATGTGAAATTCCTACGAGATCTTGGGTACATGCTAGACAATGAATCAAATATGAGGACATATAGAATTCCTTCTTCCCCGCATGTGCTTGCTTAATTTGATCTCTTATTGAACCAGCAATTATCTTGGCCCAGTCTAGACTTTGCCTCCCATCCAGAATAATTTCTATGAAATGGTACATCCAATCCTCAAAGAGGAGTACCTGCGAAAACCCTCTCACTGTGTGTAACAAGACCACTAAGTCATGAATATGAGGCTTCATATGATCCTTAGTTAGCAACTTGGGGAATCTCAAGCCTCCTCTGTAGTTCTACTAAGTCCACTTACAGGCAATATTTCTATGGTTCTTGTCACTTCTTTCTCGAAACTGAGCTAGTGCCTGGGTTGGGGTAAAACTAGAAAATGCCTCATTGGGTAATTTAAAGACCGACATGATCGTCTCTCTGGTTACTAACAGAAGATTCTAGCCCTCATTACTCAAAATATACTTAGACTTGCCATCATAATGATTTATGCACAGTTGAATTAGCTCGAGGCTTATTACAGCTTTGGTTATCAATGTTCACTGAATGGGTAAGCCAACGTCGGTTACGTGACACTGATTGGATAGCAGTGATTTCAATGTGATTTGTTGTGGGGTTAGCTAAGGTAAATGGGGTCATTGGTAGGTTATAATAACATGTTGACATAAATAAATAAAGCGGTAGAGTGAGAATTTTATAATCAGCCATAACACGGTTTAAGGGTTATCGATGGTCACTGAATGGGTAAGCCAACATCGGTTACGTGACACTGCTTAGATAGAAGTGGTTTTAATGTGATTTGTTGGGGGTCAGCTGAGGGTAAATGAGGTCATCGGCAGGTTATAATAACATGTTGACACAAACAAATAAATTGGTAGGGTGAGAATTTTATAATCAGCCATAGCACGGTTTAAGGGTTATCGATGATCACTGAATGGGTAAGCCAACGTCGGTTATGTGACACTGCTTGGATAGCAGTGGTTTCAATGTGATTTTTTGTGGGGTCAGTTGAGGGTAAATGGGGTCATCGACAGGTTATAATAACATGTTGACACAAACAAATAAAGTGGTAGAGTGAGAATTTTATAATCAGCCATAAACATTCATGAAAACAAGTTGTGCACCGCAAGGAAATCATGAAAAACAAGTTATACACACACACACACACACACACACACATCTATATATATATATATATACATACATATCTATATATACACATGCATATATACATATATACACACATATCTATATATATAAACACACACACACACACACACACACACACACACACACAG
>MU224938.1:268606-315309 GCA_018584345.1 Thuja plicata | reverse complement strand
ATCTTTTGAATACTAACCTTATGCTACAGGATTACTTAGAGGATTTAGAGCTTTTGAAGACATTCTTACATTTAGCATCCATTTTCTTGCATCTTAGCTTCATATCCATGCTTTCTTAGATTAGTTTCATTTTCATGCTCTAGAGTAACTCATCTAGCTTAATTAGTAAGGATTTGTAACACTTGTCTTTCCATTTTTAGCTTAGTTGCATTGTTCCTTCTTTGCATAGCTTAGTTTGCATTTCTCATCCTTAGTTTAGTTGCATTTACATTTTCATTTGATTCTTGAGGACATTTGCACTCTTGCTCTTGTCTCCTTTAGAATCTCTCATTGCATGGTTTATTAGCAAGGTCATAGGCTTAATTAGCTCTAGCTGAGATAAATACTCAAAATAGCCTTGCACTCCATGCCTAGGGAGCTCTAAACCGATTTCTCAAGGTTTCCAATCCATGGATCCTCTTGGAAGCAATGGTTTAGAGAAGTGCACCACTTGAGTGTGTACAAGTGCCACAAATTTTGTATCATAGAAACTCAGAATAATGATGGCACTAAGAGAAGATGACCTAAACACATATGTGGAAAGGGATGTACCCATACCAGATGATAATGATGAGAAAATTCTATCAATAAAAAATAACAACCAAGCCATGAACATTCTAGTAGATGCTGTAAAGGATCATATAGTTCCTATTATATCAAAATTAGATAGTGCATATCAAATATTCAAAAATCTAGAAGACATGTATGAAATAAATAACACCAGTTTGGCTCTTGCTCTTAAAACATAACTACATCATGTCAAGATGAACAAAGGTGAAAAATTCATGTCTTACTTCATGATGATAACAGAGATAAGTGATCAAGTATCCAATATTGGTCATTATATTGACAATAAAGGTTTATCAATGCTGGACCTAAATGGTTTACCTACTTCTTGGGATGCATTCATACAAGGGATAAGTGCCAAACTCAAATTTTCTAAGTTGACCGATTAAAGACCGACTACATTCAAGAAGAAGCGAGATTGATTGGAAGAGGAATTGGGACAAACATTTCTAATGGAGAAATTCAAGTCCTTAATGTAAATTCCCATAAGAAAAGAAAGAGAAACAACTTCAAAAGAAAGAAAGGAAAAGACAACCATAACAGACATTTAAATAAAAGAAGAAGATACATGTCTAGAGTTCAATGTTTCAAATGTAATAAATCTAGGCATCTTGCTATAAAATGTTCGGACAAGATTAAGCATCAAGCCTCACTAGCAGAAGTAAGTAAGGATAACGATGTTGAAAGATTTAAATATTCTATTCAGCACTATCGGGTGAGATATCAAATAGAAAAAATACCTGGGTCATTGTTAGTGGAGCCTCCTGACACATTACATGAGTAAGAGAATAACTAGATAGTCTAGATGAAGGATCAAATGTAGAAATAACCGTTAGAGACAATTCAAACTACCCAGTAAAAGGAGTTAGAACTTGCACTATTCAACTAAAATTAGGTGTGTCTCTTCAATTAACATGTGTACTATTTGTACCAGGCATCAAGCAAAATCTAGTTTCCATATCAACACTTGAAGATAAAGGGTATCAGATTGCTTTCATAGATGGAAAGGTTCTAGCATGGCCTAACAACTCAAATATCAAGAAGGAATTTACCTTAGGGACTCGAGATGGGTGCCTATATAAACTATCTACTTCTCCCTCTCAAGCCTTAATCCATGATTTATTTTCTACTAATGAAATATGGCATAGAAGGTTAGGACATTTTCATTTTCGTGCCCTATATTATATGATACATATTGTAAATAGTATACCTAAATTAAAGCAAGATCATGAAGGGGTTTGTAAGGGTTGTTCTTTAAGAAAGAACTCCAAGGGTGTTTTCCATAATAGTGAGAGTAGATCCAAAAATGTACTTGAACTTATCCATTCTGATTTATGTGGACCAATGACAGTAGCCTCGCTAGGAGAATTTTTGTATTATGTTATTTTTGTTGATGACTATTCTAGGAAAACTTGGATTTACTTTCTAAAGTGTAAAGAATCTAATGAAGTTCTAACTAAATTTAAGGAATTCAAAGCCTTAGTTGAAAATATGTCCGAGAAAAGAATAAAAAACCTAAGGTCAGATAATGAAGTAGAATACATCTCTGATAATTTTAATGAATTTTGTAATTCGGAAGGGATTAAGAAGGAGTACATTGTTTCTTACAACCCTCAAAAAAATGAGGTAGTTGAAAGGAAAAATAGAACCATAGTAGAAGAAACAAAAGATATGATGCAGGATCAAAACCTTCATACCTCATTTTGGGCTGAAGCCTCCAACAAATCTTTTTATATCCAAAATAGATGTCCTCACTCTATCCTAGACAATAAAACCCCTGAAGAAGCCTTCACTAGGACTAAACCTGACATAAGCCATCTTAGGATATTTGGTTCTCTTGTCTATATCCATATTCCTAAAGAGAAAAGGACCAAATTAGAACCATCAAGGAAGAGTGGGATATTTGTTGGGTATTGTGAAACATCTAAAGCCTTCAGGATATACATAACTAGTCAAAACTCAATTGAGCTTAGTAGATATGTAACCTTCCAAGAAGACATTGCTTTTTAGAGGTCTAAAGACATTATGGAAGTAGATGAAGAAAACCCTCAATAAGATCTCGATCCTGAGATTTAGATGGAGACTCCTCTAGAGAATGATGATGAACCATTGAACTCTACTCTTGAAACTAGAGATTCAACTATTAATCATAAGAGACCACTCCGGGCAAGGAAAACAATTGAAGAAGAAGATATTTATGGAGTTTCTAAGGGTACTTTCAGGGAAAGAATTTCAGGGAAAGGAAGAAACCTAATAGATACTCCAACTATGTTTCTCTCATGACTGAACTTATCAAATCTGAACCTTCAAATGTTGTGGAAGCACTTCAAAAGAAAGTATGGAAGGATTCCATGGTTGAAGAATACCAATCCATCATAAAGAATGATGTCTGAGACATTGTGCCAAGACCTAAATACAAATCAGTTGTCTCATCTAAATAGATATTCAAAATCAAACATGCAGCCAATGGAAGTATTGAAAAACATAAAGCCATATTTGTTTCCAGAGGATTCTCCTAGAAGGAAGAGATTGATTATGAAGATAATTTTGCCCCAGTTTCTTAGTACACCTCTGTCAGAGCTATTATTTCTATTGCCGCATCTAAAGGATGTGAAGTTCACCAAATGGATGTAAAGACAACCTTCCTTAATGGGATCATTGAAGAGGAAGTGTACTTGGAACAACCAGAGGGATTTGTGATTCATGATAGAATGTCTCATGTTCGCAAGTTAAAGAAGTCTTTATATGGGCTCAAATAGGCTCCTCGAGCCTGGTATAAAAGGATAAAAAACTATCTCTCCAAATTGGGGGTTTCCAAGAATGAAGCAAATTGGGGGTTTCCAAGAATGAAGCATACCCTAATCTATACTTTAAGGTAATAAATGGTAATATGTTGATTCTCATTTTATATGTTGATGATTTGCTAATCATCGGAGAAGATCATCTAATCACTAAATATAAGCAAGACCTTTCTTTTGAAATTGACATGAAATATTTGGGAATATTACATTACTTCCTTGGTTTAGAAGTACGACAAAAGGATAATTACATTATCTTAAATCAAGGAAAATACACTATTGATATATTAAAGAGGTTTTGAATGATGGATAACAAACCTATGATCACCTATGGAGACAAATTTTCATAAACTCAAAGAAGCAGCTTCACAATCAGAATTAGTAGATCCTACTCTCTATCGTCAAATAACTGGGTCATTAATGTATTTGATCAACACCAGACCAAAAAATTTCTATGCAACAAATGCACTCAGTCTATTCATGTGTGAACCTAGAAATTGCACATGGTTACAACAAAACACATATTGAGATATCTTCATGGAACCATTGGACTTGGATTAAAGTATGACAATGTTGATCTAAACCTCCATGGATATTCAGACTCAGATTGGGATGGAAGTGTTATAGATCGAAAGAGTACTTCAGGATGTTGTTTCATTTTAGGTTCTGTCATGATATCCTAGTTCACCAGAAAGCAATTCTCAGTTGTACAAAGCTCCACTGAAGTTGAATACATTGTCACATCTATGGGAGCTCAAGAAGCAGTATGGCTAAGAAAGGTATTAGTTGGATTGTTTGGACAAGCCTTGGATTCCACTATTATTCATTGTGATAATCAAAGTTGCATAAAACTTTTTGTGAACCCTGTATTTCATGATAGGTCCAAACACATTGAGTCCCCTTATCAATATGTTAGAGACATAGTGGAGATAAATGTTGTTCAATTGATATATATCAGCACAAATGAGAAAAATATAGATATTCTAACCAAACCTCTCTCAAAGACAAAAGTGGATCACTTTAGAGGTAAGCTTGGTATGGTAAGAATTTGTAATTAAGGTTGAGACTCAATAAAATTGTACTAATGATTTATATGAGTTATTACATGATATTGTTGAAACTTCCTAAAAGATGACGATCTTTCAATGAAGTTTGCTTATGGTTACTATTGTAAAGTCGTGACTTTAACATAGTTTAACCTACTATCATGACATATACCATATGGTTGATATCCACTGACATATCATGATAGTTCATATCTCTTATCTAATGTTAACTAAGTAGTGTGCAACTACATGAGTTATATTATTGAGATATTTCATGGTGGATGTTATGAGATGTAACATCTGTAGATATGCCATGAAATGGTATCTTCTCTAGTAGGCTTCATGAGACATGATGCTAGTGCACATACCAAAAAAGATATGAGTATGGAAAAATATCATATGGTTGATATTTTTGAACAATCCATGCTCATGATGATACCGTGAGGTAACATCTATTATGGTGGATGTTATTTTGTATATTTTTGTAGACCATAACCCTCAATGTTACATTGAGGAAATCATCGATACAATAGATCACTATATTACACAAATAGAAATCATCCTCCCTAGCTAAGAGGGAGTGTTAATGATTGTAGCTTCGATCGGATGATTCCAATCGATGAAATCAAATGTTTGAGTGGCCTATCGTCCTTAAACATTTGATATCTATTCTCCTCTATTATCTTGAAGCATTATAAATATTGATGACAATCATTGAGATGACATATATATATATATATATATATATATATATATTAAATACATATACATATATTATGTATATACATATATACTTATAAATAATATTATATATATATATATATATACATATGAGAGATATATTAAATACATATACATATATTATGTATATACATATATACTTATAAATAATTATCATATATATATACATATATAATGATGATAATACACTAAACAAGAGTTCATGTTTGACATCGACTATAATGTCGATTATGAGAATCAATTTAATAATCAATGAAAACAACAATAAATGGAAATTCAAGAATCAATAAAGGTATAGTCGATATCAACTGTGATGATCAAAGTCAACATAGATTGTGTTTACCACAGCCGATAACCACTATCGACCATAAACATCATTGGTATCAAAGTATATATTATGAACATAAATATTGGTATCGACTATGATGATCATAGTCGGTATCGACTGTGGTTATCACAGTCGATACCCATATTGATTTTTGTTGTCATATATTATATGTGAGTCGATTACTATATCGACTATCTTGCATCATCGTCATTCAGTTGCAAATCAATCATTATCGATTAGATTCAATGGTATATGTTATCACTAACAAATGAATGATTAAAATAATTATCAAGAGACATGTCTCATGTAGAGACAAATTTCATGTAGAGGCATGTCCCTACGAGAAACATGTCCCATTATATCATATACATACATATTGAAAGATTAACTCGGAAAATAAAAAAATTGACAAGTAAATATTATTACAAGTTGCAGAGATCTGTTTGGGCCACTTTCATTATTGAGAATCATTCCTTTGGAATAGTTAATGTTAATGCTCCCAATGATGTTGTTGAGATATCTCACCTTTTGCGTTGGCTTGCAGATTCTCTGCCACCCGCAACTTGGCTTTTTTGCGGTGACTTTATATTTGGTCGAAGTGGCTTCTGACAAGGATGACATTTTTCCTTTTCGATGGATAGTCGGTGAGAGAGAAGCTTGGTACTACATGCGTAATAAATTAGGCCTTTTTTATCTCAATATTGGTCGACATTGCCATCCTGATGGGGTTTGGCACACTTGGTCTAATTTTAGAGCCTCTTATGACATAATTCATAAAAGGCTTGATCGTGCTATGATTTCAACATAATCTTTTTTCTCCTTTTCTGAAAAGAAATCTTTACCAGTTAATCCTCTTGCTGATGTGACCTTGTCAGATCATTTCCCCATTCAATTTAATATTGTCTAGCAGACAGCTAAGTCACGACCTCCCACCACTCAGTTTTTTTAATACTTATGTTCTTCACCACCCTTCCACGGTGGCCCACATTCATTGGGTTTGGAACCTTGAGCCTTGGCCATCACAATCACTTGGCTCAATTTAATGGTGGAATGATGTCATCTGGCATACGACACATTTTCTATGCATTTATGGTAGGCAACTTGCCAAATATTGTCGTAGATCTTGTGATGTCAACACCAAAGCTCTTCGTGTTTCCATGAAGGCCTTAGCTCATGATCCTTTCAATCAAGACCTAAAACTCCACCTTGCCAAGATACTTCATCAGAAGAAAGTTGCAGACAATTATGCTGCCAGAGGTGCTCAGATCAAAGCTTGATTGCACTGGTTAAAATTCAGAGATCAAGTCTCTAAAGAATGTTTTTCTACTCTTCGCACCCGTCACACCAATGTGGGCATAACCAGGATTAAAGAAGGTCAATCCCTTTTCATGGAGCTTCCTGATGTCTTGAATGCATTTTTTTGTCATTACGAACAAGTTTTTTCCACTCAAGGATCCTTTCCTGCCAACGATCAAGCTCTTTCTGATTGCACTATTGTTGTGCCTCAATGTGTTTCCTCTTCTCAGCATGCTTTCTGTGATCAGCTTCTTACCTTACAAGGTCTTTGTGAAGCTATTTTCTCCACGACAGATGATAAAGCCCCAGGATGTGATGGCTTTCCCTGTGAGTTTTATAAAGCCCTCTGGGATGCCATTGGTCCTGATCTGCACCAGGTCTACCTCAAAACCTACCATTCCGAGTCTCTGGGGGACATCATTAACAAAGGTCATATTAAATTCATTCCCAAAAGTAGGGACCTAGAGGATATCTGAAATTGGTGGCCTATAAACTTACTTAATATCTCTTACAAGATCATTGCTAAGGCTCTGGCTCTCAAGATCCGTCACATCCTGCCCCAAATTATTTGGTCGGAGAAAATAAGCTTTATCAAATCAAGATTTATTCTTGATAATATCATTTTGGTTTGGCAAGGTATGGAATGAGCTCATAAGTCTCACTAGAAAGCCCTTTTTCTTAAAATTGATTTTTCTAAAGCTTATGACTGCATTGAATGGCCTTTTATTTTAGCTATGCTTCACTCTCTTGGTTTTGGCCCAAAATTTCTTCAATTTGTGCAGATGCTTTTTCAGGATGCCTCAGCTTGCATCACCATTAATGGTAGACAATCTTCTACTTTTGGGATTTTCTGATCCATTCGACAAGGTTGTCCTCTAGCTACTTCCTTGTATGTTCTAGCGGCTGAGGGCTTTGGCTATTTGTTATCTCATTTCATTTTTATGGGTCATGTTCTTGGGATTTCTTTACCAGATTCTACCCAGAAATTGGTCAATGGCCATTTTGCTGATCATTTCTTTCTCACTCTTGAAGAGGATGAAGAAAATATCAAGGTAGCCTTGCAGTGTTTAGACACTTTTTGCATGGCCTCTGGTTCCACCATCCGGTGGCATAAAACCTTGTACTCCAGGAAATCTACCCTTCCCGATCCGCCCTAGTTTTCTTAGTTTGGATGGTCCAGGATTCAACATGGGGAAATTTTTCATTTCCTTGGCATTCCTTTTTCCTTTCAAGCTATTTGTACAGAGTTATGGAATGTTGTTTTAACTAAGATTGAAAAGAAGCTTACCTATTGGATCACCAAGTTGTTCTCTCTTGCTGGGAAGATTCAGATCTTCTCCAAAGTCTAGGCTGCTACTCATGTGTACTACTCCTCTTGTCGGGCTCCTTCAAAAGCTTCTTACCAGAAGCTTGAGAAATTTCTACGGGATTTCCTTTGGGCTTCTAGTATTGACCATCATCGATGGCACCTTTCATCTTCCCAGAAAACCTGGAGTTGGCATTTTTGTACTGTTTGGGATGTTATTACTGAGCCCAAGATTGCTCATTTTGCTGGGTGTTTGCTTTACCAGGGTTTTCCCTTGGGAGTTCAGTTCTGGCATATGGGTGTGCCTGATCCTAAATGCCCTTTTTGTGGGCATTATGAAACCATTATGCACATTTTTTGGTTTTTTTTGTCGTGCTTAGAACTATTGGAATTGGATACATGACTTTTTTATGCCTTTCCGACCTGAGACTTTTTCCTGACATATGGCCCTCTTAGGTGATTCACCCAGATTTCCTTCCCAGTATACCCAGATCTGGCATGCTTTCAGGCTAGAGATTTTGTTTTCTTTATGGAAATACCGAAATGTTGTTCTTTTTACTCACAACTTTCTGGATATCAATATTTATTTTTATGCTAAGGCATGTTTATGTAATATTTTCATGATACATATTCAAGTGCAAGCTTATAAGGTGGCCCTTGAGGTCGCCCATTTATAGGAGTTGCTACAGCATTGGGGCAATGCCCCTTGCACTGTAGTTCGAGTGCCATCGGATTCCCTCTTGGCTAACCGCACGCCACCCTAGGGCCACCGTCATAGCTGGAGTTCCTCTGGCAGGCATTCTAGAGTGTCGCACTCTTGGCACTGCTGCTCTACCTCTCCTCCCACTCGGAGGACTGCGGCTACTGGCTGGCCTCCTCTGCTTGTTTCTACTATTTTTTCTTTAGCTTGTACGACCAATGTAACTATGTGGCCTCCTACCAATTCTGATAAGTTCCCTCGCCTGGTGCTTGCTATTTCTCCTAGGCGGGAGGATGGAGAATCGAAGAATAAAGAAAAAGAAAAAGATGATGGATGGTATCTTCCTGATCAAATCCCTAGGCCCAATGTTTGGGGCAATTCTGATGACAGAGATCCTCCTCCCTCTTTAGCTACTGCTCTCGCAGCTTGAGGGTTTCTCTTATATGTTTTTTTGATGAATAGTTGTATGCTTCCGACATAGTTGTCGTGTAACTCTCGCGGGGTGATTTTTTTATCCCCCGGACGCATTTTTGTGAATACTGTACTTTTATATTATTATTAATGGAAAAGGCCTCTATTCATAAAAAAAAAAAATTTTAAAAAATATTATTACAAGTTACAATAGAGATCCATATCAAGTATTCTCAAGAAAAGAAGTATATCATTATTGTATTTGAAGTTCATGTTTTTCTATTAGATCTACATTATCATCATATAGGCAATCTCATAGAAGATAGAATATTATTCTAACACTAGTACACTATAGTTTCAATATGCATACATCAAGGAAATAAGATAGAAAAATTAAAATTTCCTCTTCCAAATCTGATCACATCTTAACAAAAATTAGTTTTGTTATCTTAAAAATTAAAAATTTTAAAAGTTTTTTCTTTTATTTAATTATATTTTAATAAAAACATAACACATTATCAAATAATTTATAATATAGATTATTCAATTTTAAAATTATTTTTAGAATATTTTAGTTTTTATATTATTATTTTAGTTTTTAAGTTTTCATTATAAGTTATATTTAAAATATATTTTATATCTAATTTTTTTTATTAATTTAGATAATTATAAGTCAATTTTTTATATTTATAATTGAAGCTTTTTTAAATATAGCATATTTGTTTGTTAATTTGGTTATAAAAAGATTGAAATGAAAATTATAATTCACAAATTGATTGAAGTATTTTCAAGAAGAAGAGAGTGAATTGGCATTGATTCTTGGCATTGTGAATTAGGTATATGTTTATTTCTCAATTTTATCAAATTTCTACAATCCATTTGAATTCTCTTAGTAGCTTCTAGATTTGATTGTGTGTTTGTTTGATTGTACTTATTTCTCAATGTTAATTTCTTCCATCTATTACTTTATCAATCATTATTTCATTGTTCAAAATTAATTTTAGAATATGAGTTAATTTTTTATTCTTATAAATAGCGTTTGAGGAAAAATGGATGTTACTTCTTCAAGTCCTTCACAAATTCAATCCACAAAGCCTGTGTAATATAACAAAGCAAAGAGAGAATTTGAGCAAAAGTTGTGGAAGATTGTCACAATCACTAGAAATTATTTAGCAAAAAAATTTGGCAGTTCTGGAAGTTGGCAATGGACTTGCCCACATTGCAAGCGAAATAAGACTAGTTCAATTGCACAATCTCGGTATCATTTGTTGGCAGTTGGAAAAAAGAAAAAGTAGTTATTAGTGAAAAAATTCCAAAAGAAGAAAGATTTGATTTAATCAAAGAGTTCATTTTTTATGATTCTTTTAAACCTACTGAAGGAAAATCAAAAGATTCTTAACTAGGGTTGTCACCCTATTCAAGAGCTTCTTCTACCTCAATTTATGAATCTCAAATTGGGAAAATGTTTGATGCTACTAACATAAAGAATATTGATGCTTCTATTGGGAGACTTTTATTTGGTTGTGGAATGTCATTCAACATAGCAAGGTCCCCCATATGGAAAGAGGCTATGATGATGGTCAATATTGTGCCTAAAGGATATGTGCCTCCAAGTTATGAAAAACTTCGCACTGTTGTTTTGGATTATGAGATTCGGGCTACCTAGTCATATATAGGTGTTTCTATAGTTTCAAATGGTTGGACAAAAATTACACATAAACCACTGATTAATATTCTTTCTTTATCACCTAAGTGTACAATGTTTATCAAATTGCATGACACTTCAGGTCATGTGAAATATGCTTCATATTTGGCAGGTATTTTCCAAGAAGTAATTAAACATGTAGGGAGAAATAATTTTGTGCAAATCATAATAGATAATGCTTCAAACAATGTCTTGGAAGGAGGGAGAATTGAAGATAAATTTCCAAACATTTTTTGGACACCATGTGTAGTTCATTTCTTGAACTTGCTTCTTAAGGATTTACATAATAAGCTCCATTGGATTTACATTTTGTTGTACAAATTACTATATGGTACATGCTATATATAGGAAATATGCTTCTTTGCAACTACTTAACTATTTAGAAACACAGTTTTCTTCCAACTTTATCATGGTTGATCGAACTGTGAAGGTAAAACAAGCATTAAGGAAAATGGTGGTGTCCACTGAATGGGAGAGATGGAGAGCTAAACCAAGTAACAATAGCCAAGCATGTGATGAAACTTCTGATCTCATAATTAGTAGTGAGTCATTTTTATCCTGGAAATAAGCAAGAGATCTTTTGAAACTTTCTTGGCTTATTCTTGAAGTGCTTCATCTTTTTGATAGTGATAAACCATGCATGGGTGATGTGTTTGAGAAGCTAGATCAGATGAGGGAGAAGCTAAAAGATATATTTATTGTTGGGGCACCATCATTTGACCAAGAAACATACGATATTGTTTGGGAATGTAGCTTACAAAGATGGAAGATGCTTCATAGTCCTCTTCATTATGTTGGATTTTTACTCAATCCAAAATGGTTTCACAAAAAACCATGGTTAGATGACCTATATGGATATATTTTATCCAACTAGAGAGGACTGCACTCAAATCAAAGTGGAAATGTTAAAGTATATTGATGGAGTAGATAATATTTCCCATAAGATGTTCCATTTGATCGATTGAATATGGAACCCAGAGTTTTTTGGCGAAACTATGGAACATAAACACCACTACTACAAAATACTGCAATTCATGTGTTATCTCAGGTAAATCTTTGCATGTTTAGTCATATGATTATGGAATAATAAATTTATTTAATTATTAGTATATTATAAAATGCTAATATTAGGGTAAGTGCACAAAGATGGGGGACCAAAAAGGGGGTATAAGATGCCACTTTTTTTTTTCTGAAATCAACAAACTCTGAATTTCAGAGAGAAATTGAGGATAATTACACTCAAATATTCAAAATGTGACAAAAACAAGAGTTTTTCTACTCGAATCTAGTTTCTAAGCTACTAATTTATTTTAGAAATGGTGGAGATTAAGGCCCTAAAAAAGGGGGAGCACAAAAAGTGGTCCTATTTTTTGTGAAAACAATAACATAGCATCTGGTGTGCTCCCCCTAAAATGTTAACTTTTAAAAAAATAAATTTAATCACTCAAGTGAGAAATTAGCTATTGCCTAGTTTATCCCAGATTTTTCTACTAATTTTTTGATGAATGTATGATTTTTTGCAATTTTCCGAAGTGGACACATCCTGAAAATGTGAAATTTTTGTCTGATCCCCCTAGAAATCATTGAAAACTAATTGAAAATCAAAAATTATTTTATTTAAAGTGTGAATAATGGAGTCTAGTTTCTGAAAATGTAATTTGTTTCAAAATTTGATAACATACCAAAATCTAAGCCCAAATGAATACACGTTGGTTTTTGAAAAAAATCGGACATACTTACAAAAGAAATTAGAGATGAAAAGCTTAACATAATGATAATTCAAAAAAAAAAAATGGTTAGATAGCTAACAAAGAGATCTACAATATCATTTCATCTTATTTTATCGTTATTGAACCACGCGCAAACCTGACACGAAGCACACAAGAAAAAATGTTGTTTTTTTGTAGGTTTGCTGGAAAACATGACCCAGACCTGTTTGAATCCTCCAAGCATTTGGTTTGGATCTCCAAGGAAATTTAAAGCCTTAGGTTTGGTAAATTTCAATGTACTTAAAAGTGCGCACATGCTATAGCGCGCTAGCGCTATGTAAATTTATGGTTTAGATAGTGTGCACATGCTATAGCGCGTACGTATAGTGCGCACGTGCTATGTAAAGCATAATGCAATCCTTAAGGGAGGGAGACACACACACACACACACACACACACACACACACACACACACACAGAGTAAATATTAGGGGTTGTAAGGGGTCTTAAAGGGTCCTAAGACATAGTAATGTGTCCTATGACCCCTTAAGACCCCTTAATGTGTACTATAACCCCTAATATGTATTTTTAGTATTCCTAAGGGGTAATAAGGTATCTTAAGGGGTTCTAACACCCATTAATACATCATACAACCCCTTAAGAATCCTAAGAGTACATCTTAGGAGTCTTATGGGGTCGTAAAACACATTAATATTTCTTATGACCGCTTAAGAGACCTTAATGTATACTAGGATGCCTAAGATGTATTCTTAGGGTTCCTAAGGGGTTGTAAGGTGTCTTAAGCAGTCCTAGAACCCAATAACGGGTCCTATAACCCCTTATGACACCTTACGACCATTAGGAATCCTAAGAGTACATTTTAGGGTTCATAAGGGGTCTTATGGTGTCCTAAGACACAATAATATATCCTATGATCCCTTAAGACCTGTTAACATGTACTAGGAACCCTAAGATATATTCTTAGGATTCCTAAGGTCGTAAGGTTTCTCAAGAGCTCCTAAGACACATTAATGCATCTTACGACCACTTATGACCCCTTAGGAAGCCTAAGAGTACATATTAAAGGTCTAAGGTGTCTTAAGGGGTCCTAGGACCCATTAATGTGTCCTTCAACCCCTTATGACCCTTACAACTCCTTAAGAATCCTAAGAGTACATCTTAGAGGTCGTAAGGTGTCTTAAGGCTCATACAAGGACCCATTAATGCATCCTACAACACCTTATGGTCCCTTACGACCCCTTAGAAAGCTTAAGAGTATATCTTAGGGGTTGTAAGGAGTCTTATGGTGTCTTAAGACATATTAATATGTCATATGACCCCTTACAACCCCTAAGATTTACTCTCTCTCTCTCTCCCTCTCTCTCTCTCTCTCTCTCTCTCATACAAACAAACCTTCTTAAGGGGTTGTAAGTGGTCTAAGGGGTCCTAGGACACATCAATGTGTCATAAGACACCTTAACAACCCTTATGCCCCTTAAGATGTAGAGAGAGGGGTATTCAAGGGTCCTAAAGGTTCAGAAGGGGTCCTAGGATACATTAAAGTGTCTTAGGACCCCTTTTGACCTTAGGAAAGATTAGGACCCCTTACCATTCATTAGTGTATGGTAAAGGATCCTAAGGGGATATAAGGGGTATAAGGGTTCATAGGGAACATTAATGTGTCTTAGGACCCCTTAACAACCCTTATGAACCCAAAGGTGTAGAGAGAGGGGTATCCATTGGTTGTAAGGGTGATAAGGGGTTCTAGGACATATTAATACATCCTACAACTCTTTATGACCACCTTACGACCCCTTATCATACATCTTAGGGATCTTAAAGTGTCTTAATGGCTCATAAGGGGCCCTAGGACACATGTTAAGCCTTCTATGTCAAGTTAACAACCCTTATGACACCTAAGATGTAGAGAGAGGATTCCCTAATATTTAGAGAGAGGGATCCTTGAGGGTCCTAAGGGGTCATAAGGGGTTTTAGGACACATCCCTTATGACCTCTTAGAACCCCTTATCATATATCTTAGGTGTCTTAAAAGTTTTCAAGGGGTCATGAAGGGTCCTAGGACACATTAATGTGTATTAGGACCCCATAAGACCCCTTAGGACCCCTTACCATTCATTAGTGTATGGTAAGGGGTCCTAGAGGGTTGTAAGGGGTGTAAGGGGTCCTAGAAAACATTAATGTGTCCTAAGACCCCTTAACAATCCTACTACCCCTAAGATGTAGAGAGATGGGTCCTAAGGGGTCATAAGGGGTGTTGCGACACATTAATTTGTCCTAGGACCCCTTTGGACCCCTTACCATGCATCTTAGGGGTCCTAAAGGGCTTTAAGGGGTCATAAGGGGTCCTAGAACACATTATTATGTCTTAGGATGCCTTAATACCCCTTACCATTTATTAGTGTATGTTAAGAGTGTTGTGAATGAGTTGAGTAGCTGAGAGGGGAGGGGTGAATCAGTTACTACAAAAATAAATCCAAGTCCCTTAGATGTCTTAAACAAATTTAACATTGTTGCTCGGTTAACATAGATATTTCGCTGTCACTCAGTTAACATAGAAAATCTTAAGATATTAACTGTGATTATATTTAGTAGTTAATTGCAAAACCATAAACCATAAAGCAAATAAAATGTACATAGATAACACCAAGATTTAACGTGGAAACCCAATATGGGAAAAACCACCAATAGCAACTAGTCAATGTTTTCACTCTTCTGAACTGAGCCCTGTTAGGAGCCAACCCTATTAAAGGTTACAATAACACACTGTTAGGTGTGACCCTATTAGAGGATTTAGTCACCCTGTAAGGAGTGGCCTTGTTAGAGGTCTTCAAACACTTCAATGTAGAAATGTCACCTTGTGACAGGATTTAGAAAAGAGTGTTAAGTCTACTCTGTTAAGAGATTTTGATCACTGCTACAATTGTTAGAGAGTAACAATGGATTGACCTATTTTGATAAGCAACTGGCTTTGCTGATTCAAATCTCTATTCTGGATTAAATACTTGATCCTCACTGATTGGATATTCTATTTAAGTCCTCCGCGTTCTGTCCTCAATCAGAATCCCATCTTATTTTGCCTTCACTCTTCATATCACACTTCACATGCAATTCCACATCACCACACTATTCAATCCAAACTTGACCTTATATATATATGATAAGCCTTGTCAATTCGGCCTTAATATCCTTCCAAATAAATAATAAAACTCATGTCTATCGGATGCATATAACCAATAATCCATAAAATATAAGCCACTGTTATTCGGCTGACACTAACTATTTTACTCGGTCAACACTAAAATCCTTCAACGCTCGACCAACACTGTAATGCCGAAGTGAACTTGGTTAGAACTAAAAATCACTTTGGTCATCTTCAATGCCTGAGAGAGCTCGGTAGACACTAACTGTGCTCGGATAGGATTTAGACATTTGTGTAAACATCAATGACAATACACAATTGAATAATTGTCATTAACAATCTCCCTCTTTAGCATTGATTGCAATACAACAAGTCATAATACAAAGAATTATAGATCAGAAGAAATAAGAATGAAATTTTTATTAATTTCCTTAGCTTCATTCTGATTCTCATCCAAAAATTCCCTCTATTACTGAAATATAGATTTCTCTCTCTGTCATCAATCTCTGTTTCTGATAAAGTTCTCCCTCTTTCACTAATCAATATGACATACAGTAATCTCTCCCTCTTTGAAAACCAATGCAAAAGACACCAACTGACATATCCAATAAAATTATAATGTACTTGTTTGTACTGATTCATATGTGATAAGATCTAAATATCTGCATCAACATGTTAAGTATGTTCTATAGCTCAGTTGATGCATCGCTAAACTGTGTTTTAGTGAGCCTCTGTTAGGGGAATTACCCCTACCTTTCCTCTAAGATACAAAAATGAATCCTTAGGTAATGGTTTTGTGAATATGTCTACAATTTTTTCTTTAGTATTCACATATTCCAATCTTACTTCCTTGTCTTGAACCAATTCCCTCAAGAAATGATACTTTATTGCAATATGTTTAGTCTTAGTATGCATCACAGGGTTCTTTGAAATGTTAGTAGCACTGGTGTTGTCACAATATATATTGATAGGTTGTTTGATTTCCACCTTCATACCTAACAACAACTGTTTGAACAATTTAGTGTTGCAACAACATATTATGCTTCTATTGTAGATTGAGAAATGCAGTTTTGTTTCTTGCTTGTCTAGGATACTAACCTCTTTCCAAGAAATAGTGCTCCAACACTTGTGGTCTTTCTGTCATCAACACTTCCTGCCCAATCAACATCAGTAAGAGTCTTCAAGTCAAAGTTTCCTGCTTTCTTATACCATAATCCATAATCTTCAATACCCTTAAGATATCTCAGAATCCTTTTGATAGCCATCAAATGATTCTCTCTAGGATTAGCGGAAAACCTTGCAACAATACCGACTACTAATACAATATTAGGTCTAGTGTGAACAATATATTGAAGTTTGCCAATCATGGATCTGTATTTAGTCTGATTTACCTCCTTGAATCATCATCCTTAGATAGCTTATGTCTAGTAGGCATAGGTGTTCCATCTGGTCTAGAGTCTTCCATCCCAAATTTCTTCAGTATCTCTTTTATGTATTTAGACTGAGTAATGTAGATACCATCCTTCATCTGATAAGCTTGTAAACCAACAAAGAATTTGATTTCACCAAACATAGACATCTCAAATTCCTTACTTATAGCTTCTGAGAATGCTCTCCATAAGTCATCATATCCAGTAAACAATATGTCATCAAAAAATATTTTTGCCAATAGTATCTTGTTCTGATGTCCTTCTTTAGTGTACAAGCTATTGTTATCATTAGTTCTCTAAAATCTAATACTTATCAAGTAACCATGCAATCTTTCATACCAGGCTCTCAGAGCTTGTTTCAGTCCATACAATGCTTTGTGCAGCTTTAAAACCATATTCCTTTTGTTAGGATCTACAAAGCCTTCAAGTTTCTCAATATAGACTTCCTCTTCTATAATTTCATTCAAGAATGTATATTTTACATCCATTTGATATACCTTGAATCCTTTATGTGCAACATATGCAAGAATAGTTCTGACTCCTTCAATTCTTGCAACAAGAGAAAAAGTTTCTCCATAATCAATACCCTCTTCTTGATCATGTCCTTTACATACTAATATGGCTTTTTTTATGGAAACTTCACCTTTCTCATTCATCTTGTTTCTGAAAACCCACTTAGTACCAATCAAATTCTTGTCTTTTGGTCTAGGTACAAGAGTCCAGGTTTTTTTCTTTTCTATGTGCTCAATTTCTTCATTCATTGCTTCAATCCAGTTCTCATCATTCAATGCATCTTTAATAGTTCTAGGTTCAATTTCACTAAGTAAACATTTACCTTTTATTTTGTTCCTTGTCATTACACCTTATGTCTGATCTCTAATCATTTTTCAAGTGCATGATTCCTTCTAACATATTTCACAAGTATAGGATCCTTCCTCTTCGATTCTGGGCTTGCTCCACTATGTTCACCATGCTCAAATATTTTGTCACATTCTTCTATCTGATACTCGGGTTCCAGTGTCTGAGACTTGGGTCTATCTGTCTGTGACTCGGGCACCCTTGTTTGTGACTCGGGTTCCTCTGTCTATGACTTGGTTTCATCAGTCTGAGACTCGGTTCCCTCTGTTTGTGACTCAGTTTCTTCAATTAGCATCACTAGTTGCACAAGTTGCAACAAGGTTTGTGCTAATGAATTCAGTGGTTGACATGATTGTTGTCCAATCACCATTGCATGTGTCTTAGGTATAGTATCAGGTTCATAATACACAAAGTTTCTATATTCTTCAGGATCTTTACTGCACTATTCTTCATTTCTCTCTGCAAACTCATGGAACTTTACATGCACACTTTCTATGACTTTATGAGTAGTAAGATTTAAACATTTATATGTTTTTCTCTTGCTGGAGTAGCTTAGGAATATACCTTCATCACCTTTTACATCAAATTTTCCCTTTCTTGTTTCCTTCAAGATGTAGCATTTACTTCCAAATACTTTGAAATAATGAACATTAGGTTTATAGCCATAGCATAATTCAAAAGGTGTCTTCTCAGTACCTTTCTTCAGTTGAACTTGGTTCAAGGTGTGAATTGCAGTGCTAATGACTTCCTTCCAATATTTGGTACCAACGTCCTTCTCAATCATCAAGGTTCTTGCACAATCCATGATGGATATGTTCCTTCTTTCTGCTATACCATTCTTCTATGGTGTACCTGGGGTAGATACTTGTCTTTTGATTCCTCATTCATTGCAAAATTCATTGAATTCATTAGAAATGAATTCTCCTCCTCTGTCAGATCTTAGATATTTAATTTTCTTTTCTATTTCTTTTTCAACTCTAGCTAGGTACCATTTGAACTTCTAAAAAGCTTCTGATTTTTCTTTGAGAAACATAACAGTCATCATTCTGGATTGATCATCAACAAATAGAATGAAGTACATCTCACCTATGTAACTTGTTGTTCCAATTGATCCACATAAGTTAGTATGCACCAATTCCAAGACTTCTTTTGTATTGTAGTTCTTGATCTTGAAGCTTGTTTTGCCCATCTTCCCAATTTGACATTGTTTGCATATTGCTAGTTCAGGTTTCTTCAGAACAGGAATACCTCTTAATCTTTCATTCTTACTTATGTTGACCAGGTTGTCAAAACTCACATGACGCAACTTTTTATGCCATAACCAACTTTCTTCTACTTGTGCAATAAAACATGAACTTTCATTGAGATCAAGATAAAATAGATTACCTTTTGTTTGCCTGCCATTTCAACCTAGGTTTCCTCTACCATCCAGGAGCTTGGCCTTACCATTCATGAATTCTATCTTGAAACCAATGTTATTTAGTTGTGCCACACTTAGTAGATTGCGCTTTAGTCCTTCAACCCAATAGGAATTATCACATTTGATTCCTTCAGTAAGAGAAATACAACCTTTACCTTTCACATAGCATGGTTCATCATTCCCAAAACTAACACTCCCACCATCATAGTATTCAAGATGTTCAAATTTGGTTTTATCACCAGTCATGTGGTGAGAACAACCGCTATCAATTATCCAGGTGGCATTCTTACTAATATGAGAGTATAGTGCAGTCTTTTCATTATCTTCATTATCTGACTCATCCTTAATAGAAATGTAAATCATTTCACCTTCATCTTCATTACTATTAGAATATTTAGAAATATAACAAGACTTCTTACCTTTGTTCTTGTAGATTTTGCAGTTTTTGTAATCTTTTTTGCCTTTATACTTGTTGAACTTTCTTTCACCTTTGTCTTCCTTCTTCAGACATTTAGCAGCAATGTGACCAACCTCATCACATGAAAAGAAAATCAATGATATTCTTCCTTTGTATTGTCCTTTTCTTTTTGCAGCTCTCCTTGAAAGCAATGCTTTAATGATTTCTAGATCCTCATCATCAGAATCACCGTCACTATCACTGTCAATATGTTTTCCCTTCATCAATCGAAGGTTTAATTTAACTTTGAATGCTGACTCAAGATTGCTAGGATTAGGAGAATAATTGTCAAATTTATCCAACTCAAAAGCTGATAATCTTCCAATCAATCCATCTAGAGTTATGTCATTACTGCATCTCATCTCTTGAATAACTGAAACTCTAATTGCATAGATAGGAAGTAAAGTTCTTAATACCTTGCTGACTATTTTTTTGTCTTCAATTTTTCCACCAATAGCTCTAATTGCACTAACACTTTTCTTGATTGTTTCACTGTATTTCGTAATGTTTTCTCCTTCTTTCATTTTCATCATATCAAACTGACCTCTAAGACTTTCTTCTTTGGCTCTCTTTACATTTGCATCTCCTCCATAAATATCATATAGTTTGTTCCACATATCAAAGGCAGTAGGGAAGTCCTTGACTTCATCAAATTCGAAATAGCTGAGTGCAGAGGCTATATCAATCATCATTATGTTATGATACTTCATTTCCACCATCTGATCCATAGACATAGGTCTAGGTGGTTCCACATACTTTTGATCCATGAATTGCAAACCAGTATCTCCAATAGTAGATAAATGTAGCCTCATCAAATCTTTCCATGTAGCAAAGTTGCCCTTGTTAAGCTTAGGGATCTCCCTTCTCTAAGACATCTCTGATCTTTAGCTTAGGCCTTTAAACCTTCCCTATAAGAACTTGCAGCTCTGATACCAATTGTTGGAAATGATTTGAGTAATTGAGAGGGGAGGGGTGAATCAGTTACTAAAAAAAAAAATCCAAGTCCCTTAGATGTCTTAAACAAATTTAACATTGTTGCTCAATTAACATAGATATTTCACTGTCACTCGGTTAAAATAGAAAATCTTAAGATATTAATTGTGATTATCTTTATTAATTAATTACAGAAACATAAACCATAAATAAAATGAAATTTACACAGATAACACCAAGATTTAATGTGAAACCCAATATGGGAAAAACCACCAATATCAACTAGTCACTATTTTTCACTCCTCTGAAGTGAGCCTTATTAGGAGCCAACCCTGTAACATGTTACAATAACACACTATTAGGTGTGACCCTATTAGAGGATTTAGTCACCCTGTAAGGAGTGGCCTTATTAGAGGTCTTCAAACGCTTCAGTGTATAAATGTCACATTGTGAGAGGATTTACAAAAGACTGTTAAGTCTACTCTATTAAGAGATTTTGATCACTGCTACAATTGTTAGAGAGTAATAATGGATTAACCTATTTTGATAAGCAACTATCTTTGTTGATTTAGATCTTAGTTTCAGATTAAATATTTGATCCTCACTGATTGGATATTCTATTGCAGTCCTATGTGTTCTGTCCTCAATCAGAATCCCATCTGATTTCGCCTTCACTCTTCATATCACACTTCACATGCAATTTCACATCACTGCACTATTGAATCCAAACTTGAACTTGTATATATGATAAGCCTTGTCAAGTCGGCCTTAATATCCTTCCAAATAAATAATAAAACTCATGTCTGTCGGCTGCATATAACCAATAATCCATAAAATATAAGCCACTGTTAGTCGGCTGACACTAACTATTTTACTTGGTCAACAGTGAAATCCTTGAACGCCCGACCAACACTGTAATGCCCGAGTGAACTTGGTTAGAACTAAAAGTGACTTTGTTCATCTTCAATGTCCGAGAGAGCTTGGAAGACACTGACTGTGCTCGGATAGGATTTAGACATTTGTGTAAACATCGCTTTACTTGTGTAAACATCAATGACAATGCACAATTGAATAATTGTCATCAACAAAGAGGTCTTAGAACACATTAATGTATCCTAGGACCCCTTGATAAATCCTTGTGGCCCTTAAGATGTAGAGAGAGGGGTCTTAAGGCATTGTAATGGGTCCTCACATTCTCTCTCTCTAAAGAGTCCTATGACTATTAATGTGTTCTAAGGGGTTATAATGGGTCCTAATGTGCTATAATGGGTCTTAATGGGTCCTAAGGGTTCATAGGACCACTTATAACCCATTAGAACCCCTTAAGAAACATTAGGACATATTAGGACACATTAGAGCCCATTAGTGTGTCCTACAATGATTAATGAATTTGAAGGGGTCCTAATGTGTCCTAAGAGATCCTAATGGGCCATAATGTGTCCTAAGGGGTTGTAATGGTTCCTAAAGGGTTGTAGGACCACTTAGGACCCATTGACCCCTTATGATACATTAGAACAACTTAGAACTCTAAAGAGTGTCCCATGATGAGTAATGCTTTCTCTCTAATGGGTCCTATGACTATTCATGTGTTCTAAGGGGTCCTAATGAGTCCTAATGTGTCTTAATGGGTCCTAAGGGGTCGTAATGGTTCCTAAAGGTTCATAGGACCACTTAGAACCCATTAAAAACCCTTATGAGACACTAGTACACATTAGAGACAATTAGCATGTCCTATGATGATTACTGTGTTCTAAGGGGTCTTAAGAGGCCCTAATGTGTCCTAAGGGGTCGTAATGGGTCCTAAGGGGACCTAGGACCACTTAGGACCCATTATGATACATTAAAACTACTTAGAACCCTAAAGAGTGTCTTTAATCAAGTCAAGGGCTTAAGGTTATAATCAATAGTCCACTGAGAATCATGTTCAAGACAATGTGTTGATTCCTGAAATTTTGCTAAGTCTGAAATTTCCTAAAAACCCTCAAAATATAGAATCTTTATCGTAACTCCTATGAAGCTAAAACCACTCTCAAACATCCTGAAAGTATATATATATAATGTAACTTAAGTATCTTAACTTATACTTACATTTTATGTATTGACCTTGTGCTGGAATTGGTCTGATAGGGCATGTTGGGCTTTCTTCATCCATCCCTTAAGCATTTTCATAATGTTACATAGTGCGTACACACTATAGTGCACGCACGATATTGTCTTTGATTTCCCAAGCCTTAGGCTCAGGAAATCAAAGCCATAGCGTGTGCGCGCTGTAGGGCATACGCCCTATTGCTTTTGGGGGACCAAAAAAAAGTTTGGCACCTTTTTGGTCCCCTATCTTCGTGCATATACCCATTATTTACTTTTTTTTAACATAAACAAGTCTCTAGTTTTTTTGCATGTGAAATAAATTGGAGTGACTATGCCTTCATTCACTCTATGAAGCTTAATAGGCTAGGTAGCAAAAAGGCAGAAGATCTTGTGTATGCACATTCAAATTTTCATCTTTTGTCTCGAGCTTCCATTGATTATAAATCAAGGCCTCACAAAATGTTGAACTATGGTGGCTCGATGGATGATGGAAATGATGATTTTCCATTATAAGTACTTGAAGATAATGTGGAGGAAAGTTTACTTGTAGTTGGAATGAAGAGAGGTGAAGCAAGTGGAAACATTCCTTCACCATAAAACTTTAGATGATATATTTCAATATTAGATTTATGTAATTGTAAATATTTCTATTTTAGTTTTTAAATTGAATTTTTTTTCTATTGTAAATTATTTTAAATTATTTAAAAAGTGATTTATAATATTCATGGTCTTTATTTTTATTTTGTTTTATATTTTAAATTTTTTAACTTCATCCATTTTATTTGTGTGGAATAAAATCTTGTCATGAAACTATATATATAAAACGTGCATGCCTTTTGTATTTATGTATACTGAAAAATTATTTTAAATTATTTAAAAGGTGATTTATAATATTCAGGATCTTTTATTTTATTATTTTTTGTATTTTAAAAGCTTTAACTTCATGCATTTTATTTGTGTGCAATAAAATCTTGTTATGAAATTCTATATATAAAACTTTCATAGCTTTTAAATTTATGTATAACTGAAAATTATTTTAAATTATTTAAAAAGTGATTTATAATATTCATGGTCTTTGCTTTTATTATGTTTGTATTTAAAAAAATCAAGCATTTTATTTGTGGAATAAAATCTTGTGATGAATCTCTATATACAAAACTTGCATACTTTTTATTTATTTATGTATAATAAAATTAAATATGTGTGTCTTTTATATATCTGTGTGTGTGTGTGTGCGTGCGCGCGCGCGCCCATTTATTATATACAACTTCTAAATATTATGTTTCTCGTCACATTGTCGTTTTCGTTATCATTGTCATTTCCGTTTCTCATTTCTGGTAACTATGTAGTATGCAACCATATCTGCAACTATGGAAGAAGGGAAAGTTTTTGGAAATATTTCAACAAATGAGCGAGAAAGGTAAGTTATATGGGTATTTTATACAATGGGAGGAAAATGGAAACTTTGTTGGGCATAGGATTCTGAAAGATCGAATTAGATCTTCACCAAGGAGGGAAGGAGTAAAAGTTTTAGATCTTAGATGTAGACAGTCATTCTGAAGAAGAGGCTAGACATAGCCTATGGGACAGTTTGTCAAATTCAGTAAATCTATTCTTTTTTATGCAATTTGATGATGAGTGCATCCAACTTCTCAATGTGTTCCTCATTGAATACATTATGGCAAAAGATAGTTGTTGAAATATTCATAAATTTGTCCCTGTTTTCCTTGTAAACAACACATTCAACATTAAAATGGTATTCAGTTTCCACCTTCCTAGAATCGCAAAAAGAATAAACATGCTCTTCCCAAGCCTCTTTAGGTCTTTTCCAACGCTCGATCTCACAATGGAGCTGATGCAAGTTGGTCCTAAGATGAGAAATAAGATTTGGTCCTAAGATGATGCGAGTCAGTAACATGTGGGATTGAACTCACTGATATAATACTTTTTCTTCCTACATATCCCATTACCCCAATTCTTCTTGTAAAAATTATCCAAAATGAAATCCTTTATATATTTGTTATTCGTGGGGGCACATGTTGAAATTAATATTCCATTTACCCATCTATTTGATATTCTATTGCATTCACGTCTTCTTCCTTCTTCACAAAATATCAATAAAGACAACCTTAGGGCATCTATTATCTTCTATTTGTTCGGTTCTTTTAAGGTATCTTATGAGACGTACCATAGCCATTGCTTCAATAAATGTATCTCATGTTTCATTTAACATGATATCATATGGAACATTTCTTTTGATTTTGAACTTTCTTATAATTAAATTTTTTTTAACTCCCTCTATTTTCTTCCACTGTAAGATGGAGGTGTTTCTGGCCCACACCTCACAACCATAAAGAACAACCGAAAAAACTAAAATATCAAAAAGGGTTTAGGTATTTTTCCAATCCCAAACTTATGCCTCTCTACATTTGTTCTGAATACCATAAAAGTCCTTCCACCCTCCCACAATTCTTTTCTTTTCGCAACCTTTCCATCTTAGATTCTTGTTAAAGTCAATGTCGCTCGATATTTGTAATCTCTAACTTCCTCAAGAATACTGCCTTCAAAATAAAACTTATGTTGATTCTATTTTTTGCTAGTAGAGAAAACCATGAATTTATTTTTGCTAATGTTAACTTACATTCCCACCATACTACAAAAATGTTCAAGGTTATGTAAGTGTTCTTGCGAACCCCAGGAATAATTTGCAATCAAAATGAGATCATTTGCATAGAGGAGAAGCCTTATCACAAATTCCCCCAATTGAATACCCTCACCATTTTACATGTTTAACCACTCTTCAAACTTGTTAATATAAAGACCAAATAGGGTAGGCGATAAGGGACAACCTTGTTTTACCCAACATCACTCCTAAAATATTTTGAGATGTCGGTTGATGTTCTTATTTGAATTTGACCTCTTCATACATTCGATGAACAACAACCCTAAGATGCATAGGAATCCAAAGTTATACCATTCTATGCCAAAGCTTGTCCTTAGGAACCGTGTCATTTAAGCCTTTTTGAAATCGACAAAGTAACAAAAGACATCATCATTTTTCTCCCATCCTTTTTTCAATAATGTGTCTCAGAGTAACGTAATGATCAATTGTCAAATGCTTAGGTCTAAAACCAGTTTTCCCTTTTGTCTATTTATGTTTTTCTTCTACCCACTTACTAATTCTATTTTTAATCATGTTGTCAAAAATTTTTGCAAACAAAGGGTTGATCATAATCGTCCTGTAATTGGAGGGGTTATTGATATCACCACTCTTAAAAAGGGGGATAGATAAACTAGTTGTCCAATCCTTAAAAAAACCTTGTTGGCTGATATTATTAAAGATTTTCATAATATGTGGTGCAAGCACTTTCATGCCCCACTTAAGATACTCTTCTTGAAGCTCACCCTAGTCTTTTGCTTTATCATTGCATAACTTCTTAGTACCCATCTTGACCTCCTACACAGTGAAAATATTTGTCATACTATTGACCAAGGGTGGCAGGTCCACCTCACAATTTTGCTCATAAAGTTGCCTTGCATTAGCAAACCACTGAGTAGCTGTGATATTATTTTCAGTTTGTTTCTTTCTTGATTAAAGCTCCTTCCGGAACAACTTGGGATTATTTTTACCAAAAATAGCTCTTCCCGCCTTGCAATCATATAATCAACTTTTTTCTTCTTTAAAATCTTCTTTTAAGCTTTAATGTTAAAGTTTTCTTTATTTGACTCTTTTAGATTTTTCCTAGGCATTTTGCACTCCTCATCAAACCAAGCATTGATTGAAAAATAGTTATTTTTCAGAATTTCTTTTCTTTTCTCTTTTGCACTTTGAAAGAGCCCCATGTATCAGATTTGTTAACTCATGACTCTTAATATCATGCATATGTATTCTCGTTTCCTTACAAATCTTCTCAAGCGTAATCTGAAAGTGTTACCATTTTTTTGAGTCAAAAGAATCTTCCCTAAGTAATAGGTTGTTGAGGGCACTGATTTTTTGCCACATGGGGCTCCTTTTCTATCTGCCACAAATTAACATAGTAGGGTTTGTAATCTGACTTCAAATCCCATATGTGTTCCTCAATATGAACATCCTCAATTTTTTCATATAGACTATAAGAACAGATTGCATAGTCAACCACACTTTCCCTATTGCAGGTGTTTCATGTGAAAGTACCCAAATTTGATCAAATAGATAAACTATTGCAAATTATAAGATAAAATATGTCACAAAAGTAAGCAATTCTTCACCAAAATTGTTGAATCCTTTAGTGTCTTCTGAGACTCTTTCCCACTAGTTTTTTCTATCTTTTGTAAGCCAAATAGAATTATAATTCTCATTATAGCTAAGTATACTATCTTGTTCACTTGCAGTCCTAGCATTAATATCCCCAACAAGGAGCACACCACCTTAATGCAAGAACACACCAACATCCTTCTTTAAAGCTGCAAATTGGTCTTTGTGGTCTAAACCATACTTTTTATACATTTTAGAGACTTGAGGGGAAAAGTAACATGCAACAATCCAATAAGGTTACTGTTTTCAAAGATTTGGAACCATATAAATTGTTTTTAATGTCATCTTTTTCCAACAAAATGAGATGCCCTACCTTTTTTCTAACTAGAACCAGTATACCTTCATGCCCTTTACCATTACTACATGCTTCATTCCATACTGCCAACTTCAAATAACCTTCAAATAAGGGAGTCTTACACCCTTCATGCTCATGTGTCTCTATGAGTCAAATAATGTCTCTACTTTTTGTGATAGGCCCTAAACCATGTCCATGTCTCCAAGGATAACCTATGTTGTTTCAAAAAACTATTGAAAAAATAATCAGCGCTCCCCTCAAGATTTGTGACAAGGGGCTAACTCGCCTCGTCTGGATTTTATAAGTCTAGTGGTTTTAGTGGGAATTGACATGTTGATCTTTTGGTGCAACAAAAACCACACTTGTACCAAGTGGTATTAGAGCTTGGTCACAAGTTTGAATCCCCTCAGGTAATGTTGAGGGGGAGATTTTACGTAAAATGGTTAGCACTCCCCTCAAGATTTGTGACAAGGGACTAACCGCCTTCTGTGGATTCTATAAGTCTAGTGGTTGTAATGGGAATTGACAGGTTGATCTTTTGGTGCAATGAAAACCACACTTGTAACAAAAACTAAACTTAAGGGAGCCTGGGAAGGACTTGATTTCTATTTGTTTTGGCATGAAAGACAAAATTGAGTCTTCACCCCAATTTGAGCATGTTGATCTCATTGCATAGTTTCCTACTGAGGAGTTTTCTGCCAATTCTTTGTTACCCACTTGCTTATTTGCATTTGAATGGAGCCCAAAATGATAAATAACAACTCTACCTTTGAACAACCATGCCCTTTTACCTTCATTTCTAGCTGCTATAAATATTTTCATTATAGATCTTCTCTCTTCTTGCTACCTCGTTAAATCTTCCTCTAAGATGAAATGAGAACCCCTCAAGAGTTGTTTTTCAGTTAGTTATTTTTTATTTTCATTAATGTTAGACATAACTACTTTTATGGGCCTATCCCTATCATGCGATAGCTTACTAACCGTCCATGCTTGACACAATTGGTCTTGCCAAAGAAAACTTCACTTAATAAATCTCTTGCAAGATCAAGACTGTGTTCATTCACTCCATAATCATTTAATCTGATAATAACATTTTCTACTCTTACTTGGCTTTCCTTGATCTCTCTATCTTGTGTATTTCCCACACAAAAAATTTCTTCTACCTCGGTATGGGCTAAGTGCTTACTGATTTTGTCTTGAGTGTTGGTAACTTGTGAAAAACTTATTTTGTCTTCTTTAACCTCCATCTTACCAAACATTCTTGATTGTTGCAATGATTTCTCTGCAACACGGAATGTCTGAGCATTAATAGTAACTTTTTTTTCTTCCATTGAAGCTTTAATAGTTTCTTGGTCATCCTTCATGCTTGGCCCATAAACTTTACCAACGGAGAGTGTGTCTTGTTCAATTTGCTCTCCTAATTGGATTTCCTTTAACTCCATATTGGCAACTACAGATTGGATTTATTTGATTTGTGAGTCGGTATCTCTTTCACTATCACTTCCCCTTATCTTTTTACCTTTTTTTATTTCAACTCAACTACCACCTGCCTTACCAAAATCATCTCGTACTCACCTTTCTCCATGTTAAATTTTAGTTTTTGAACCTACTCTCTAAGTAGGTTATTCTCTCTAGTTAGCTTCCAATTGTTTTCTTAACCTCCTTGATCTTATTGTCCTTCTTAAGATGCCTCATTTATAGGGATAGAAGCCTCTCCTTCATAAGAATTAGTTCATTAATATAAATATCAGGACACCATGATAAAGATGTCCTTGTAGGGTTGTATGTATTTGTGAAACCATTATCTTTAGCTGCCGCTTTGTCTGTTGTTCGAGATTAATCTTTAATGTATTTGAAGACTGGCATTGATTGAAAAGTTTCTTGCAACTTTGTATTTTCCTCATTATACTTCTGTACCTTTAGGTCTCTTTCAATATCTGTGATACCCAAAGTCTCAAACGTTATTTTTGGTAATATCACTACCAGATTTCCTTTTCTTGCAAACTTCACTTTACGATTCTGCCTATGCCTAAGGATTCCTTTATATTATTTTTCCATTAACATACACACAACCCTCCTTCACATTTGGTGTGTTAAATTGAGGGTTTACGCCATTATCTTTCTCTGTCTAATTGTTGAGGCTAGAGTTACAATACCCTATTGGAGTGCTAGTTGAGAGGTTCCCAAAAAATTTGGAAGGTATTATGAAACCTCCTTGTTCTAGCATTCCAAACACTGGTTTTTTCTCTACACTATCTTTATGGAATACTTCCTCAATTTCAACCCACCCCCTGTCATCGTACCTGAACCTAAGATGTTATTTAAACCTACCTTCTGACATACCTATCTGTGACCCTGAAACTCCTAGTTGGACAGTCAAAATACTGGGTTCAATGTCTAACCCATCCTTTCGAGACTCACCAGGCATTGTTGAATTACCTGTAATAGTTTCCAAGCCTATGTATTGATTAACTGATGTTTATCTGATGAAGATGATGAAGACCAAGTGATACCGAGTATCATGATTGTAGAAATGATTAGATCAGTTTTTGTTTTGTCATTAATGTCAAGCAATTGATTAATTGACTTTTATTGTGTTACCATATATTAAGAGGAGAACTTAAATGGGTGACAAATACAGACCAGAAAATGATGAAGTAATGATGTTTTAGTTATTTTCTACTATATATTTGATGTTATCAAATCGATACATTTGATTAATCAAGTCAGAAACTACAATGAATTAAGTTATGACTAAAAGAGATACATTACTGAGCTAGAATTATACAGTTGGTAGAATTTTATGTGAGCCAATTATAGTTACCAAGTACCAAGCACCGAGAGCAAGTTAGACACCGAGCAGTGATGAAGTCAGTTACCGAGTTGCAAAGAAAGTTTTACCGAGTATGGTATACAGATATTAAATGATGATTTAATGCAAAGCAATGATGAGATGGATGATGAAATGAATTAAATATAGTTTGTTACAAGATTCACGAATGGGAAAATTCAATGAGAAGATCTAAGGCGAAGATCAAGCGGTTAAACATAAAAGTGAAAATTTCAAGAAAAGTTACAAATTATGAGGTAAAAGTGACATGGTTTACCGAGTTGAGAAATATGAAGAAGATGATCAAATGAATGAGCGCAAAGGAAGGAAAATCAAATTAAGGAGATTAAGAGGCAAAAGTATGTCTATATAAGGAATACGAATTACATGGAATGTAAGACTATTGGCAAATTGAGAAAATAAGGAAAGAAGTTGGAGAACAATGTTTACCGAGCTGAACAGAAAAAGATAGATCAAAGAATCTATAGTTTGAGAAAGACATTAATGGAGTATGTGATACCAGTATTCAATTGAGCATAAAGGATTTGATCCAAGCATAGTGAGTTGCTAATTTATACAAATCTAAGTTTACTGTTGCTTATTAATATTTGTAACAGAGAAATCTCTTAACCAAGTGGATTTAACCGTCCTCTATGTAAAACCTAGACTTAGGTGACATTCCAAAAGAGTGTTTGAAGAACTCTAATAAGGCCACTCATAACAGGGTGAAGATCTTAACAGATCTGAGGTAAATCCCCTAACAGGGTCACATTTAGCAAATGTGTTTGTAATCTTTAACGGGATAAGTTCTTAACCGAGCGTACTTCAGAAGGGTACAATTTTTATTGTGGGTTACAATTCCCATAGAGGTTTTTCCCAAATTGGGTTTCTACCAATGACAAAGAGGGAGATTTTTTATTAACTGATGTTTATCTGATGGAGATGATGAAGACCGAGTGATACTGAGTATCATAATTGTAGAAATGGTTAGATCAGTTGTTGTTTTGTCATTGATGTCAAGCAATTGATTAATTGATTTTTATTGTGTTACCATATCTTAAGACAAGAAGTTAAATGGGTAAAAAATACAGATTAGACAATGAGTAAGTAATGACGTTTTAGTTGTTTTCTACTATATATTTGATGTTATCAAATCAGTACATTTGATTGATCAAGTCAGGAACTACAATGAATTAAGTTATGATTGAAAGAGATACTTTACTGAGCTAGACTGAGTCAATGAGTAAAATGTTATGTGATTTGGTTATAGTTACCAAGCACCGAGCACCGAGAGCAAGTTAGACACTGAGCAGTAATGAAGTCAGTTACCAAGTTGCAAAGAAAGTTTTACCAAGTACAGTATACATATATTAAATGATGATTTAAAGTGAAGCAATGATGAGCTGGATGAGGAAATGAATTAAATGAATTTTGTTACAAGATCTATGAACAGGAAAATTCAATGAGAATATCTAAGGCAAAGATCAAGCGGTTAAATAGAAAAGTGAAAGTTCCAAGAAAATTTACAAGTTCCAAGGTAAAAGTGACATGGTTTACCAAGTTGAGAAATATGAAGAAGATGATCGAACGACTGAGCGCAAAGGAAGGAAAATCAAATTAAGGAGATTAAGAGGTAAAGGTAAGTCTATATAAGGAATGAGAATTACATGGAGTGTAAGACTACTGTAGAATTAAGAAAAGAAGGAAAGAAGCTGAAGAACAACGTTTACCGAGCTGAACAGAGAAAGACAGATCAAAGAATCTACAGTCTGAGAAAGAGATCAATGGATTTTGTGATGTCAGTATTCAATTGAGCATAAAGGATCTGATCCAAGCATAGTGAGTTGCTAATTTTTATAGATCAAAGTTTATTGTTGCTTATTAATATTTGTAACAGAGAAATCTCTTAACCGAGTGGATTTAACCATCCTATATGTAAAACCTAGACTTAGGTGACATTCCAAAAGAGCGTTTGAAGACCTCTAACAAGGCCACTCCTTACAGGGTGAAGATCTTAATAGATCTGAGTTAAATCCCCTAATAGGGTCACATTTAGCAAATGTGTATGTAATCTTTAATAGGATAAGTTCTTACCCAAGCATACTTTAGAAGGGTACAATTTTTATTGTGGGTTACAATTCCCACAAAGGTTTTTCCCAAATTGGGGTTCCTCATTAAATTCTACATCAATGAGTTATATCTGTGTTAATGAGTTAATCTGATGTTGCTAAGTTTGAATGATTGATTATTTCTTATGTTATTTTGTGAATTGGTTATTTACTATATTCAGTACTTACTGAGTGAATCAGTGAGTTCAGTTTTAAGAGTTTAAGTTTGATTTGTCTGATTCACCCCCCTCTGAGTGGGACCAACACAATGTTGCCCCCTCTAAGTGGGACCAACACTATGTTTTTATTAAAACTACCTTTTGTATTGGCCTCACTTACTACCTCATTTATCTGAGACTCACCAAGTACTTATGAGTCATTTTCATCTTTTCTATTCATTGAAGCCACCCACTTTGGTCTGTAGATAGTTTAATAAGGTATAGCAGTTGAAAGTTTAAGAAGGTGGTGTAGTTGAATGATTTATATTTTCCTAGTTTAAGATTTTAAACAGAAAATAATAGGGAAAGAAAAAAATGAGGCCCAAGGAAAAACAAATTGGGGCACACCTTATTTTTTGCAAGTTGTAGCCACTGTAGACCCCACACAACTTCTCAATACCCCCACAAATAGCCAAACACAACTTTCCTGCTCGAAACCTTAAACTGATGTTGACAGTCTTGTTTTTGAACTTTCGTTCCTGAAAGCATGAAACCCAAGTAGATGTATTTCCTAGAAGTTGTGCCTATCGTGAAATACCAACAAGAAACACAACCCCACCATGAAACCCTAGTAGAATCTGCACCCCACTCAAAAACCCTTTCCTGTAAATCTTCTCCCTCCTCAAAATAGAAACTATCAACCCGCTCAAAAATCCTTGCCTGATGTCTACCCTTGCTCCTTTCTCCCTAAACCAATGCTATCCCTATCAGTCAAAGGCTATAGAAAGGAAAAGAAGTGCGGGTGGTTTAACAAATCATTTTCCTTTCAATGCTAGGGACAACAATTATGGAAAATAGTTTGCAGTAGAAATGTTCAAAGTAAAATCAAGAATGATTCCAATAGGTCAAGAAGGAAAATGGGAAGATAGGAAAATAAATCAAGAATCACTTAAAAATGTATGCCTTTGTTTCCCAATAACTTATCGATTTTATGAACCACCAAAAATGAGGTTACAGTAAACCCCCCTCTTCTAAAGAAGGTATGGTCACCCCAATATTGGGAGATTAACACAAGGAGGAATCACATTATGCAACATGAAAATAAAGGGTTTGGAGGAAAAGATCAAGTGGGTAGCCTCATAGAAAGAATGGGAATGGATCAGCATATAACTAGTATGAAAGATATAAGAAAGTAGCAACAAGAAGACTATTTGGAGGGTAGGTGAGGGAAAAATCATAACAAATTTCTCTACAACCAAAGGACAACATTTCAATTCCACAAAAGATGGAAAGGCCAGAGATGAATGGGCACTGGGAAGAATAAATGGGTTAGAAAGGAGAAGGAAAAGGATACTGACCAATGAGGGTTATCAAAGGAAATAAATAAGGATTGTAGCTCTCTAGAGATCACAAATATAGTCCACCAACTAAAGGATTTAATGAAGCACACATCCAAGATGGAATTTGGAGCCTCCTCAAAAGTGATTCAATCATATATTACATTCACAGAGGAGCTACTCAATCCCCATATTAAAGAACTAAATCATCAAGCTCTAATTCATAAGTTCTGGAGTCTATCCATTTTCTCTAATGAGATTTCGTGGTGGGTTGAAGATAATTGGTTAGATGTTAAAAAAATAGCTCTCTTAGACAATGCCCAAGTATTTTTCATTGTTATCTTCAACTCTAAGGAAGGAAAAGATAAAGTCTTCAAAAATAAATGTTGGTTCTTTAGAAATTTAATGCTTCATATGCAAGTTGGACTCCCATTTTTTCTATCAAAAATAATAATATAAAATTTATACCATTTTTGGTCTAGCTTCGTAATCTCCCTTTGGAATACATAGATGCAAATATTTTAGAAATTATAGGCTAAAACTTGGGGATTTTTTTCAAAAATGATCTCCATGTTTTGGAAAACTTAAATCCCCCTCGTAGAGTTTGTATCCTTTTTGACACTATAAAAGCTTTCCCTTCCTCCTTTAAAATCATTTCTAGATTTGGAGAGTGGGATCAGAGCATCTACTATGAGAAAGAAGACAAAACTTGTAGTAAATGTCATCATGTAGATCATCTATCCAACGAGTGTATTAGTAACACTAGTCAGGGATATACTTCTTAGGAATCAGATTTTTTAAATATAAGCAAGCAAGATATAGGCATTGAAATCAGTAGCATTGACTTTATGTTTCCAGATATCCAAAATTGGAAAATGGATAATGAGAATTTTAACAAGAAGGATAGTTTATCCAAGGATGACAGAAAAGAGATCTATCAAGATGCTTCAAAAAAAATTTTGGGATGGAAGAAAAGATACAAGATGACCAATAATTTTACACAAGCAGATATCTTGTTAATTTTGTGGAAAATATATTGGAACATTGAGAGAGAGAGAGAGAGAGAGAGAGAGAGGAATTTTCTAATGAGTGGTAGGGAGAAAGGATTTGAGGAATAAGTTTGAATTTTTAGCGATATTGGAGTCAACTAGATTGCTAAAGGATAAATTACAAGAAAATTAGTAGTACCAAAAGATCATGTGATTGAAAAGGATGATGAATAAATGCAGGTAAGTGTAGATTCAAATCTTATGATTAAGAAATTTAGAGAGGAATTATTTAGAAATCAAATAAGTTGGGTTGGAAAGGAAAGGATTATACAACCTCAAGAAAAAATATTCAAACATTTAAGATCTTTTCAAGGTACGCAAATAATAGCTAGGAAAATTTGGAGACTAGTAGAGTTATAGAAGAAATCAATATGACATTCAATCAAAGAGGAGGTATGTCAAAAATGGAAAGAGAGATAGCGTGTATTTGGATCAGTAAAGGCATTAAAAACAAAGAGGTATTGAAAAAACATCAATCATCTTATGCTTATGGGCCTTCTCCTACAAAACATTATGAAAGAACATCTATAATAGAAATTAAAGAAAGGGGGCATGAGAATAAGGATTTGAGATTTGATATAAATGATATAGAAGGTATTAACATAAGTAGAAGTAAGGATTATAATACTAGTTATGAAAAAGGATTCTCTTCCTCTTTTAAAGATTTTTTTGAACATGCAAAAATTGAGGAATATCAAGATAAGTTATCCACCTCCTCGGATAAAATCATTACTTCAAAAGAAATGGAAGACTTTGTGCAAAAATGCATTGAGGAAACACAAATTAAATTTATTGAAGAAACTGTAGATCAAGTATTATCATAGGATACACAGTTGGAAAACTCGATGGATTACAAAAATGAAGAAGGCATGTTGAATTTTGAAACAAAGATGTCAGAAACTACTCCCAATGAAACCCAAGAGAGGAAGACCTCCTGGAATCTCAAAGAAGAAAGGGAAACATGATTATCTAACAAAAAATATTTTCTATTCACCAAAAATAAGGAGTTCAAATTTGGTGTGGAGAAAATTGATCTTATTAATGAAGAACGTAAATATTAAGGTCTCTAGATCGGTTCTATTGATAGGAGGAAAATAAGAAGAAATCAGAAAATATATAGGGAAGAATAGAAGGACTAGCTACAAAAAGAACCTAGAGGAATGAGTTTTAAAAGAAGTCTCAACTTTGCACATGATAATAAGCTTGACGAGTCTCCTCCAAAAGACAAAGAAACATCTCCTCATAGTGCAATAAAAATAATATGGGGACAGATAAGTATGATAAAGAAGATACATCGAGGGTAGAAATTAAGGGAGGTATTATTCCTTTGAGTTTGCGAACATAACAAGGATCAGTAAAAAAGAGAAAGAGCTCAACCAGAAAAGAAAACACTTATACTCTAGAATGAGGATAATATCAACATTTCAATGGAATTTGAGGTAGGATATGATTTCTTTGGTCTTACTGGTTTATATAAGAGGGAAAGAAAGGAAATGATGGAGGAAAAACACTCTTTCATTGAGAAAACCCTGGACATGGACAATCTTGAAGAGGAGGAAATGAGGAACACTTTTGGAGAAGGTTATGATAAAGACAAAGAGAATTCACTTGAATCTAAATCACATACTTTAGGAGTATGGAAATTAGAATTAGCAAAAGGGAAACTAGATTATGGAAATTTGTGAAAAATAAGGGGAGAAAACCTAAATTAGAACTTAGGATATTGGATGGAAAGCACCAGATAAAATTAAAATTGTAGACTACTGGAAAGTAGGGAAGGGGAAGTTTCTTCCCAGGAAACCATGAAGATCTTATCTTGGAATGTGTTGGAGCTTTTTCCTGCAATCTCCTTTCCTAGATGAGATTTTGAGACTAGGTTGTGGGATTTGAAACCTAGGACACAAACTCAACACCCTCAGCAAAAAGGAGACAAGAAAGAAGTCCAATTGACAAGGTTCAAAGACCTTATACACTTTGAGTTCCACATCACTTAGGTGGGTACACCTAATCTGCAAACACATATCCTTGTGACAAATAATAGCTTGCAGATATATAATTGTGGAATATCTTTCAAACCTTTAGGTAACATGTACCACAATTCTTTACCAAATCTTATGTATTATCCCACTTGCATAAAGTATGTTTGAAAACTAGAACTACTCTAACTCCTCTTATCAACATGAAAGGGAAATGATTTTCATTTATGTTTTGGATTAATGGATCTCTGAAATACCCCAGAACTCTCATAGACCAGTGCCTTATCCAATGGGTAACAGAGTCAAACAAATAAATGCAAAAGGATATTATGGATAAAGAAGACAACATAGTCTAATATTTCTAATTCCTTACACCAAACATATCCCATTAATCAAATCCACCTGTGTATTCAAATATGCAACTACCTAATCAAAGTGTTTAACCCTCCCCTTAGAAGAGACCCTAGAATAGACAATACAATAATCAGCATCCATTGAAAGATAGGTTGACATATCCTTGATACCCCAACTCATACACATCTGAAGACAAGTCCTAAATCATAGTCATCCTCTAAAACGACTACATTGCTGATCTACAGTGAAAAAAACCAAAACACTCTTGATGCCTTAGTCTCTATGATTCAATAAAAAAAATAGAGACAACTTGATAACAACACAACCATATTGAAATTTCATTCATAAAACTATCTATTACATTGATGTTCTTCTCTAAGAACGGAAATGAAACAAGAACACCCTATATGCAGAGAAAAGGAAAAATATTTGTAGCGAAGCCACACTTGGAACCTGCCTTGCCTTGCAAAGGATTCAGAACCCTTACAATAGAGAAAATAAAGACATTTAAAGAAGAAGGAAACCTTAAAATTAATATCTGATTGACATCTATCCTTCTTGAAATCTGATTCACACTTATCCTTCTTTCTCCATCGATTGATCTTTCTTCAAAATATCTGAAATACAATCTTATTTTCATATCTACTTGTCTTGGGAACATAACCATCTTTAATGCAGAACAAATAATGAGGAGTCTAGGGTTGCAGAAAGTATACAATCTTGATAAAAAAACCCTAAGTCACCACCACACGGAAAAAAGAAATCTCAGTCAATAGAAGACATCTCCTCAACACCTTATGGCCTCATCAAATCGATCCAAAAGATCAAATTGACCCACTTAATGCCTCTTCAACTTGAAAAGGAGCGCCACCGCCTAGAAACCCTGAGAAAACCATTTGAAAATTCAAATATCCAGTATAACGGCTACATCTGGCACAAAATCCATTATCAATGGCTGAGAATGAATCTTTATCCATCTTTAAAATGTAGCCATAGATTTTTTTTTACAACTCAAGATCCAACGATCATATCTGGACAGGTGGCACCCCATCGCAATGCCTCTATGGATATCCTGCGATCATTTTTTTGTTTGAAGCTTAGCACCACCTGTCTGATCAACTTTGATCTGCACTACCTTTAACTTTTCCTTTCAGTGGTGACCAAGACCTGATTTGCGATGTGACAGGATATTGCAATGCCTTGATGAATAAAATTTGATCATCTTCCATTTTGAGGTTTCACTCCAACCATTAGATCCCTTTTGACCTGCACGATGCTTACCTTAACTTTACCTCCAGACACCTTCCACGTGTCCGCTTGTCGTGAAGCCTTGAAGAATAATTTCCTTGCATGTTTCCCATCAAGGAATAATGATAGCCATCAGATCTCATCACATTGAACCACTCATTAACTTGCCTATTTTCCCGTCCACCTTCCATGTGGGGTGGTCCCGCAATAGTATGTCCCACTTTTTTGAACATCCTCATTTTTTCTGAAATTACACATTTTTAATAAAATATGATGAGTTAAGCCTTGAGAGCTCCCATTTGAAGGAGTAAATTGAAAATGGTTAGATAAAATCCTCTTCAATCAAAATCCCTTTGGTATAATCTCTCTACTCCTCACTCAAACCTAAAATTGGGTCTCCTTTGCACCCATCAAAATGCTGAAAAAAAGTCACTTTGACATTAAATTTTTGTGGGATAAAATAAATTCATTTGACAAACCCAAATATAGGATGATAGTACTCATACAAATCTTTCCAATGATTATGATTTTTATATATATTGATTTTATTAATACTTTTCTTTTTAAGTTTTACTAAACATAGGTTGTCTGACCATTTAGCGATTTCTCTGTACGACACTTCTGAAAAAATAGTAAATTAGGAAAAAAATTATGAAAAATATCTAGGAAATAGGTATTTATGTTACCTTTCTACCAAAAAGTAATAAATTAATTTCTATATATAGAGATAGAGTTAGAGCGATCCAAGTGAACCTATGTCCAAATTATAGTTAATGTGACTTCATAACTCAATAAACTATAAAATATTCACCCAAATTGAATAAAACCAAATGGATTCTCTAGATATTTGTGTTACAAAACTAAATTCAAAATAATTACATTCTTATCATTTTTATAAAAAAAAATAATGTTGATCAAAGTGAGTGTCACTCCTAAAAAATGTTGCTTTTTCACACAAACAATATTTGAAGGAGAAGGAAAAATGGTTACAAATAAATTCCATATTTTTTAAAAATATATATATTTATAAACTAGAAAAAAAATGCTAAAAGTCACTAGTTTACATCATCTTACAATTCTAAATGGTTTTACGACAATAGGTGTTTGAAAGCGAAGTTTTTTTTAGAATGTTCGTTCCATTGTCAAAGTTGGCCAAAAAGTGGGACACAATTTTGTGGGATCACCCCATGTCGTGTTGTCATGATGCCTTAAAAGATAAAGAACCTGCACCTTTTAGATAGTGGAAACACGCCAGCCACCGGATGAGATTTGATCTAATTGTTGACGAACCTACTTTATCTTTGATCTCGGAGGGACACATGTCAACACGTCGTGATGCCTTGAAAGATATTGTCCTCGCATCTTCTATTTCAAGAATAACAACAGTCATCGGATTAGATCTGAACTACATGAAATTTATCTCCCTTTAGCTCGAAAACCATCATCCATGTGTCTCATTTTGATTTCCTAGGACCATCGCCACCTCATCATCCGATTTGGCCCTGCCACCTGTCCATCTGCCACATGTCACCTTGTCGCAATGCCACGATCTGACTGGACCTACCTATGACTAGGACCGAGGCATTGTGCCTTTTTAAAATATATCACCACTGCTAAGTCATCACTACATGGGCCCACAAAATTTTCCTCCTTGTTCGCCAAACAGCCGCCACTTAACCGCTTGACCATGAACCGCTAGCCAAAACGCCCCATGCCTTTGGGCACTTAACCACTTCAGGCTTGGATATAGAAACACTAAGTCACTTCAAGGCACAACCAATGTGGGATAAATGACTTAAACCATTTCAAACAAGAATGAACCAGAAAAGGCACCATGGACAAATAGATGATTTTCAACCCTTTCTGCATGCATAAAAATCATTCAAAGGCAAGACAAATCGATGCCCTCATCCCTTTGCAACCTCTTCACATGAGATGAAGACAAGAGACCACCTGCAACTAAATATTTCTGTCATTGAAGATCAGCAAAAAGCTCAAAATAGTACTCACAGAATGAGTACTAAGAGAATGTTAGGGGTATGAGTACTCCTAACAATTAGCATGTTATTAAAAACACTGCATTTTTCAGTCAAAGAAGAAATAATAATATTGCAAGAAACAAAACTAAGTTTAGAGCAATGGGAAAAATTCAAGAAAAAACTAGGATCTTGGGGGTAGAAGCAACTTTGGCTATAGGTAATTCAAGAGGTATCACTATAATATTGAATCCAAAAAGAATCTCATTTTAGAAATTAGGTGATAATCATAATTGGTAAGAGGCTTTGGTAAGTAATTTTAATAGTAATCTTAAGTTCATTATCATAAATGTGCATGACGCTATAAAAAAAAGAAAATGAAATTATGGAATAAATTAAGTGAGTTCTTTGATAACTTTCAAGATGAGACAATAAATCTAGGAGGCGATTTTATGCAATAATTCATCTTTTCAGAAAAAAAAGGTGAGGTATTCATAAAGAATTACAACCACAAGTGGATTTTAGAAATTGGGCTATAAAAAATATTCTTTTGGAGATTGAGATGGAGAATGGTGTATAAAGCTGGAATACCAAAAGTATGGGATTTAGTCATATAGTTGAGAAATTGGACATAATTGTCTTAAAAGGTGACTTGAGACAATTTTCATTTAATCTAAATTCTACAATAGTGTCAATTTCAAGATCAGATCGGTTTTGTATTCAGCTAGAAGTCTTAGGGATCAGAAAGCCTCTACATTGTCCCTATAAGTTTGAAAACATGTGGATGAAGAATGAAGAGTTTATGGACTTGGCATCCAAATGGTGGACAAAAATCCAAGTTGAGGGATATAAATTATTTTGTTTCATCTATATTTACCCAAATAGAATAGGGATAAATTTAAGGATATTTGTATTGTAAAATATAATATTGAACAAAACGTCAAAAAGCTCAATGAAGAAGTGATAAGGCAAGGAACGAGTTCGAATAGATTCATCAAAGAAAAAAGGTTATTGAAGGAATATTCAAGAAAGTGTTAGCAAAACAAGAATTTTTTTGGAGACAAAAATCAAGAGAGGTTTGGCTGGAAGAAGGTGATAGAAATGCAAAAAAATCATGATAGAACAAAACAATGTAGAGGCATAAACATAATTCATAAGATAAATGACAGAAATGGTAACTTAATAGAGGACCCAGAGGAAATAATAAAAAATACTATTTTGTTCTTCACAGATGTTATGAATGATGTGGAAGGACCATATTATGAATCTCAATATAAGATGCTAGATGGAACTCCTAACATAGTAACAAACGAACAAAATAGATCTCTCAATGCTAAGTTTACTGAACAAGAAATAATGGTAGTTCTCAACTAGCTTCAACTAGACAAGACCCTAGGCCCAGATGGTTTTTTGGTAGCATTTTTTATAAAATGTTGCCAAATCTTAGGAGCAGATTTGACAGAGACTTTGGAAGCAATGAGGAATGGAGGGAAATTTTTCAGATAAATCAATAACACATTCATTCCTCTAATTCCAAAAAAAGAAAAAAAAAAGTACAATTTTAGATGAATTCAGGCCTATATCATTATGTAATACAATGTATAAAGTTTTGGGTAAAGCTTTAGCAAATAGATTAAAGCATTTTTTAACATTCAATATCTCAGAGGAACGGATTGGATTTGTTCCAGAAAGGTCAATTTTTGATGGGGTGATTATATCCTAGGAAACCATTCATAAATTACAAAAAACAAAAGGTCTGAGCATGATTATCAAGGTAGATATTAAAAAGGCATATGATAAAGTAGATTTGAGATTCTCTTGTAAATGTATAGAAGCATTTGGGTTCAACAAAACTTGAATAAATTTGATTTTTTCTGCATTTCAAGTCCCAAATACTCAATGCTCATTAATGGATGACCATAGGGATCTTTTGAGAGTTCAAGAGAAAATTGACAAGGTGATCCACTCTCACCATTTTATTTATAATAATGGTGGAAGCATTAGGTAGATCCTTAACAAGAGCGCAAAATAATGGTATCATAAAGGTATTAAGTTAACCAACTTAGCACCATTTGTAGTTCATCAATAATTTGTGGATGATAGAATTCTCTTTGGAAAAGGAAACAAGTGGGAACCTAGAGAGATTAAGAAAGTGCTAAGAATTTATTCAAGGGCTTTAGGACAGAGCATTAACCAAGATAAATCAAATATCTTCTTCTTTTTTGTTAAAACTAGAGCTCAAAGATAAATTATTGACATACTGGGCTTTAAGGTTGGGAAGCTACCATGTTCATATTTAGGTATCCCATTGGATAAAAGTTTAAGATATTCAAAGATATGGGATGGAATAGGCGAAAATATGGATAATAAAATGGATGCATGGAAACAAAAGTGGTTATATTGGATGAGCATAATGAATATCCTTAAAGCAACATTATCAACAATTCCTATTCATCTCATGTCTTGTCTTACACTTTCAGCTAAAGAATATATGCAAAGTTGGTAAATAAAATAAGAACCTTCTTCTAGCAAGGGAAATTTAAGAAAAAAAAATATGCTCAAATCTCATGGAACAAGATCTACAAACCTTTAAATGAAGGGGAGTTGGAATCATAAATAAATTATGGATAAAAAAGCGTTGGGGCAAAGATTTGTTTGAAATTATACAAGGAGCCTAATCTGAAATCGGCAATAATTATAAAGGGGAAATACTTAACACATTCAAATAACTTAGAGATCTTTTGGCTAGTTGGGCTACCTAGAGACCTCGTATATGAAATTTTATAACCTCATGTAAAAGCATCATCACTTCACTAATCCGGTCTCTTGGAATATAATGGATAGAATAAAAGCCTTGTTTTGAAAATATTCTTGGGGTGGATATCCAGCAATAGAAAATTAAATGGCTACTAGAAGGGTTAGAGAAACATGTGAAAGGTATTGGGGCCAATATGTGAGAGATTGTGTGATAATGGATCAAAATAACTCTATCATATGGCATTGGAAGACTTTTGAAGATTTGAATTTACCAACAGAAGACTTAACTCAACTAAGAAAATATATGGAGAATAGACTACTCTCGTTTAGATAAGGAGAGGATGAAATAACTGGAATGGGGATAAATAAGGTAGTTATTACTCCAAAGATGGATACAAACCTGTTAGAGTAATCAGTTTACTCTTTTTCGGCTTATGCTTTCACTTAGGTGCATATAATTAATACTTTATATTAATTATATTGCGCATCCTAGCTTTTAGGTTTTAGGGTTTGTTCACCTTTATAAGGTCAAACTTTGTAATCGCTTCCAATTAATTCAGTTAATATTTTTGCTCTCACCTTTTGAGTAAAAACTGAGTTTCTCTTTTTTCCTCTTTCACTTCATTTCTTGTGACAGGTTTTTTTGCATGCAGCTGGATCTTGGCGTAAATATGATCTTTCATCATATTCTACATGGTATCAGAGCCTTGCTGTTGCAGCTTGTTCAAGTCTATTTGGAGCTGTGGATCAAGCTCTCTGTCTCTGGGGTTTTCTGGCATTTTTTATATTGGATCTGGAGGGTTGCAATCTTTCAGAGCGATTTAAGCCAAAACAGACCTCTCCAATGAATTCAGAGGGCCGATCCGGTGAATTTTGACATAAAATTCGACCTATTTGGCCTCCGGAGCATCAGGGAAATTTTTTACGGCTTCCTGTGGCCGTACGGACACGCTTCCCRAGGYGAATCATCAAAAAAATATTAAAAAAGCGYTGTTTTTTGCGCAGACCGGGGCGCGCCGCCACCGCGCCACCCCGGCGCCACCCCGCCGCCGCCTCAGCCGGCCCGGCCCGGCCCGCGCCCGGCCCTGCCACCGGCGCGCCGCCCACCGGCCGCCGCAGCCACGCCGGCGATGCTCCGCCACGGCGCCACCAACCGGCCGCCGCCGAGCCACCGGTCGGCCACCGGCAAGCCGCCTGCCGCCGCGCCTGCCTCCGTCGGCTGACAGGGCTGACGTCAGCCGACGTCAGCTGCCGGAAATTTTTTCCGGCCCCTTTTGCAAATTTTCCGGCAAGTTTCCGGCGATACAATCTTTTTCCCGGCGTGACATCACGGTGACGTCAGCGACGGGCCCGTGACGGTCAAACGGCCGTCAAATTTTTTGCCGTCTCTATTTTTTTTAGGGAGTTATTTGTTTGGACCTCCTGTTGGTTTTTTGCTCATAACTTGAGCATACGGTGTCGTTTTTCAAAAAACGAAATACCGTCGGAAAGGTGTTTCCGAGACGGACGCATTGGTGCAGGTCTCATTTCCTGATTTTGCCATTTGGTTGCTGATTTTCACAGTCAAAGTCATGCCTTTGTTTGTGCTCCTATTCGGCTTCTGGAACTCAGGTTTTCTCCTCGTTTTTTGTATGCTTTCAGTAACTGATTACTTGTGGTGCTCAGGGGATAGAATATACATTGTGGGGGGTGCATTTTACTTTCTATAATTTACTTTCAAAAATAGACCCTTCTACTTCCGTCTTCTCTTCTCTCAATGTCGGACCCCTCTGTGGCCCGTCTGACACCCCATAACTATCACACAATGATAAATAAGGTAGTTATTACTCCAAAGATGGATACAAACCATGGTTGAAAAATAGGGATTTCAAAAAATAGACCTTCCTATAAATGTATGTTGGAATAAGCTTTGTCTTCTGAAAGCAGGGGCTTTCTCTTAGGCAACCTTACAAGGAAATATTTTAACAACAGAATGGTTTAGAAAGGTAGTATTTCACAGGCCATCAATCTGTGTTTTATATGAATATAATGAAGAATCAATAAATCATATTCTTCGTCAATGTCCTTTTGCACAAAAATGTTGGAAATGACTATGTGCTAGGCTAGGGTGGTATTCATCTCTACATAATGATAGGAAATGATTTATTCCAAGGATGACCAAAATTATACTCCAAAAGTTTGTTTGGATATATATGGATAATAACACCCTCTTTGATTATATGGTAACTTTTTAAAGAAAGAAATCATAGGCTATTCCATGGGAGAAAATTAGAATGGGAACAATGGATCAATAAACTAGAGGCTTCTATTGTTGAAATAGAAAACTCAAGGATCGGAATATTCACCAAGAATTAAGTTAAATACACAAGATGGGATGACAATATGAAACAAAATTGGACACCACATAAACAAGGATGGGTGAACTAAATTCGAGAGGTAATACATGTGTCTTAGGGGAAGGCTGCATTATTCACTCTTGGGGTGAAAAACTTGTTGCAGAATATGCTAGACCAATTGAGATATATACAAATAATATAGAAGAATTTAAAGCATTATTGGAAGGATTGTGATGCAAGAGCATCTTGGGATCTTAGCAATCTTGCATCATACAAAAATTGTAACCACCTAGATTTGCTCTGTACCGACCATAGACCCTGTTTGTCGTAGGTGTGATCATACCCCCTGTTATGTCAAGACAATTTTATTTTGGCATAATTTATTATTAAATCAGATTTAATGTCCTAGGTGATTTTTATCACTAATTTGTATTAACTACTTCATCCATACAATTCAAATCAATTTCAACCAATCAAATATTATCAAATTCAAACAATGGCTAAAGTGTTTAATTATAAACGAATTAATCTATCTCATCACTTGCATTTTAAACCCATTCCCCTAGCCTATTAATTTAATTAAAATGGATATAGTCCTAATTAATTATCAAAAGCAATAAAAAACTTAAATAATTAATATTCCTATTTTTGAATGAATTAAATAAGTTTAATTCATTTCATTTATATTCCCCTAAACCCTAACCTAACCTACCTCAACCACTTCTACCTTGGGTTCTAACCCATCCCAACCTATTCCCCCCTTGCTAATCTAATTCTAAGCCTACTCTAATTCTAACCTCCCTCCTAATGTTGTCACATTCCATTAAGGAATGATTAACAACTCAACCCACTTGGGAGTGTCAACGTTTCTCAAGCTTGACTCTCTCCAAGTCCACTTTCTCAAGCCACCCTCTTACACCCTTCCCATGCTTCTTTAAGGCTCTCATTAATGCCTCATTAATGAAGATTCCTTAAGCCCATGTCTCTCCCCAT
>MU224938.1:239718-251654 GCA_018584345.1 Thuja plicata | reverse complement strand
TCTCTCCAAGTCCACTTTCTCAAGCCACCCTCTTACACCCTTCCCATGCTTCTTTAAGGCTCTCATTAATGCCTCATTAATTAAGATTCCTTAAGCCCATGTCTCTCCCCATGCCTCTTAAATGCTTCCATTTAATGCATTTGACTCAAGCCCATCCTCATAAATTCCTCTTACACCCTCTTTATGAGCCTTATCTTCTAGAGTCTTCTTGGCTCTCTTTCCTAAATGGTCACATTCCTCCCTACTTTCAACACAATAATATTGTGACAAGTGTCAAAATTTGATGCACTTGAAGAAGCACAATCCATGTGCTCTCTTCTAGTGGAATCCTGACCTCTCTTCAGCTTTGCATCTTAACCACCCATTTTCAACCCATTTTTCTATAAATAGAAGACATTTTTGAGAGCAAATGGCCCTCATTTTTAGAGTTAAATTGCATTGTTAGGCTGTTTAGATATCTATAGCATTTTAGTTTCAATTCCATGCATTATTATAATGTTAATTTTCATAGCTTAATTACATGATTTCTAATCATTTAGTTTAGTTTTTAATTAAATCTCTCATTCTTAGGAGTGTATTGTCACTGAATGGTGCATAATCTGAGGGCATGATTATGGCATTTTTCAAACTCTTCCTAGATAGGGAGCAATAGGTCGATGTTAGGGTTTTGTTCTTATATGCTCATTAATCCTTATTTTACACTAACATAATGACTTATTGAAGTGTTGTGTCACAGGCAACAGGTGCATCATTTGACACTCATAATATACAAATAATATAGAATAATTTAAAGCATTATTGGAAGGATTGTGATGCAAGAGCATCTTGGGATCTTAGCAATCTTGCATCATACAAAAATTGTTTTTTTTCTTGTTGATCAGTCTAGTGTTTCTATTAGCGATCGATCTGTGGTTTTTTTTGTGTTGTGGTCTCTACAGTGTGTTCGTGGCTTCATGTTGGACCTTATCCTATGATTGCACATCATTTGTATTCATCGTGTGTGAGATTTTGTAGATTCTTTTCTTGACTGTCTTGTTCTTCATTTTCCCAGTTAGTCATTGTGTTTTCTGATCTTCCAATGGGAATCTTCGTACACGATCGTGCTAGCTCATTGTTACGTTTGAGGTCAACTTTATTGTATGATCACATCTCTTAATGTTTATATTGGAGGTTGAACCTGACGATTTTGGGTCCCGGCCTATTTGATGTAACATGTTTTCTCAATTATTTGGAAAAGTGATCTTTCCTAGGACCGACCTGATGTTGTGATTGCTTTATAAGCTTATGGACTTGTTCCTAAGGGGCTGGTGATCTTCATAAGATTATTTGGCTTTAGTTTGGCTAGGGTTTGTAAGGGTTTTCTTATCAAAATCAGGTCTGTATGCTTTCCATGTGAGACTGCATGTTGCAGATCTGTTGTAAATGATTTTCTAATAATAATATAAGGTTGATCTCTCATTTCTATCCATTTTGGCTTATTGTTTCCATTGTGTTGTATTGGCTGCAAGGATTGGACTGATCTCCTTGAGGTTTCTCCATCCTTGACTACATCATATTGGAATTATGTAAAGAATTAGGATTGAAGGATGTGGATATAGAAGGTGAATCTACCATAGCCATCAATGCACTTAGGACTAGACAAAATCTAAATTGGAGGTTGAAATAGTTATTGGATAAAGCATTCAAAGTATTAGATTTATTTGAAAATATCACTATTAATCACATATTTAGAGAAGGAAATGGAAAAACAAATAAATTGGCAAAATTTGCAGCTGATTACCAAAACAACAAATAAATAAATGTCAAATAAAGATAATATTCCCATGTTAGATGAAGATGATATCCCCTTAAGTAGGACAATATTTTAGGAAAGGTAAAACAAAACCATACAACATTTGAGGAAATGTTAAATGCAAGCAGAAAGTAGACCAAGTAAGAATGAAGAGGAATGAGGTTGATGAAAGGAGGAATGAGGATGATGAAATTCAAATTTTAAGAATCTTTGATGTAGGCATATAACCAAGACCACAAATAATGAAGCGTGGGAGAAATAATCTATTTGATGGAATAAGTATGTATCAGATTTTGATTCTAAAGAAAGAAAGTTGAGAAATAATCTATTTGATGGAATAAGTATGTATCAAATTTTGATTCTAAAGAAAGAAAGTTAATAGGATAAATTTTGCTTGAATCATGATGATATAACAAACTTAAGAGAAAATACATATCAAGACTCATCAAAATTCAATAATAAGATAGACAAGGTAGGGGCATGGAAAAAAAAATGATGAAAGGACGATTTCAAAATTTAAAAAATTTAAACTCATGTATTTGGAAGGAGAAGATTAAGTATTCAAAATACCATGAAAATTCAATTATAAGATTGGTAGGGTGTGGCAAAAAAAAAATGAAAGTCTAGCTTCAAACTTTAGCTAACATGGATGGAAGGAGCTTATATTTGAAATTTGAAAAGTTAAATTTTATAAGATGAGGTGGAAAAATGTCAATTGGGGGCTATAATTTGAAAAAATTTAAACTCCATATGAGTTGGTTATGTCAGAGGCTAGAGACCATTAAGAAATTAATGAAGTAAGTGGAGACAGATTTTTGGGGAAAGATAATCGAATATTTATGAAGTAGTAGAGAATGAAGAAAATTGTTGGCAAGCACCGTTAATGATCTTTTCACAATAATTATCAGAGATTAGAAAATTTCATTGAATCTTTCAAAGTGGGAAATCTAAGAGTAGAGGGTAGCATAAAAACGAGGATGATAAGTGGATATATGGATTTGAAGAGATGGAGTGTAGAAGACTTAAAGTTTAGAGTATTTTTTTGGAAAAAAATGAATTTTAAAGAAGGGCCAAAAAGAAAGCAAGGTTTATCTTCTTGAATAGATAAAGAAAAAGTCATATTTAGCAATCAAATTGTATTTGGAGGCTAGCGAAAATCGGCAACATTGCTAGATTTAGCTTGTAGCAAAGATTAAGTTGGTGACACAAAGGATTTTTTTGACGATTTGGTATGTCTAGATGATGATAAGTCTCATTACTTATAACACATATTTGGGAATCTGAAATAGATCTAACTCATTTTTCTATTGTCTTCTATCTTTTTCATTTCCCATCTTCTCTTCTATTAATTTTGTTCATGGAAAAAACTAAGAAAACATGATAAACAAGTTATGAGATGTGGAGTAAAGCCATGGTGGATGAAGTTCTTTGGAAGGCATTAGATTCTTTGCAAAGCTCTAAATGAGTTTTGTTGTGGTTGGTTATCTATGGTAGGTACTAGTCAAAGAAGGATCTATGGATTCTCCTATCTTATTCAAGATGAAGAAACCCAAAAGGAAGGTCACTTTTTTAGGGGTTGTAACGAAGCAAAGAATGCAAGAAATTATGGAAGATTCACACAACATGCTAGTACCTATAATATTAGGTATCTTGGGTAGGGATTTTATTAAAATAGATCATAAATATAGAGTAAATACTAAAATTCCCATGGTCTGCGTTGCCATACTTTTACATGTGGGGATGAGAAAAGAAAAGATAGAGAAGCTCTCCACAAAAGTTTTTGACAAAGTGATTCTTGAGGATATAGTAAGGATTTTGAGAAACATTGATGATAATTTAACTATACCAAGATAGAATTATTATGATGTAGAAAAAATTAACGAACATTCTCCAAAGAGATCCAATTCTGGACATTAAGGAATAGCGAATCTTTAAACGAAGAAGGTAGGAGATGTGAAATAAGATTGATTTTATGTGTAAAGTCCACAAGACACATGACCTTTCACTTTCTCCCATTTCTTCATTTGATAGTTGAATAAGTTTATATAAATGGTTGTGTACATGCAATGGATTGTGCAATTTTGTAAAATCTTAATAAAGATATTTCCCTGTTTCAAAGTGGACGTAGCCAATTTGGTGAACCACTATAAAATTTGTGTGTCTTCATCTTCATTGTTTTGTTCTATTTTTGATTTTGTTATAATTTTATCGACTCTTCTTGAATTCATAATTTATTGTGTAAAATAATTTAAAGAAAATAAAATAAATAAATCATAAAATAAAAATTTGTTCCAAAAATTAAATTAAAATAAACATTCTTCTACTCTTCATTATTTATTTAGAATATCTCAAATTTACTTTTTAAGTTTTTTAAAAATATTTAATTTAAAATAATTATCTCTCTTTACAACTCTTACTTAGAGGAACATAGACTAAATTGTTAAATTTATAAGCAACATTTGTTTTGGTCAAATTATTCATTGGGAATGGATCATGAAATGGATTATTATATTAGCTTTTATTTACTACACATATGTTCATCTCCATACTACCATTCTCATCTTGATACCTAGCAATATGGCTAAAATAATTATACATCTTAATTAATCCATTTGATTAAAGTCAAAATTATTAAATGATCTTTATTCTTCACTTACTTAATTTAACTTATTCTTTTTCACAAATCTTAAACAAGTTTTAATAAATTCATTATTTACAAATGATTTAATAAATAGTAAAATAAATCAACAAATCAAATCAATTAAATTATTGATAATAATGATTATATAATTTTATTAATTAAATAAATTAATTAGTTAATAATAGTTACAACTTTACATATCCAATCCACTTTTAATGGGTCATCTATTCATAAGAACTCTTCTTTTAATGAAGAACTCTACTTTTAATGGGATTAAATCTATGATTCAAGATCAAATCATAGTCATTCATCTATTTCATCATTTTTATTTAAAAAATTTTATTTAAAAGAAGTATATGTTGTTTATGTTCTCTCTACATTATGTTTATGTGATTTGTTTTTCTAGTCTATCTATTTAATTCATTATATTTTATACATATTGTTTGTTGGAATATTTTTTTTTTAATTAATTGAACATACCATGATCTTCATCAATATTGTTTACGGTTGGGTTAAGCTTTTGTTTATCACCGGATAATTATTGTTTTAACTTTTAAGGGTGAGATTTTAATCTCCTTTGTTGTGGGCTGGAAAGGCTGGGATAGTTGTTTTTTTATGATTAAAAAGGACACTAGTTGAGGGTGGGTTGTGGTTGGTTATGTGTTGTAAGTGGTTTAAAGCTTTTGCTAGTTTCTTGTAACGGGTCACCCTTGCTTTGGCTTCTTTTTTATCAAAAACAATTTTATAAAGTATATAAATATTAAATATAATCATTGAATTTATATTATAGAATATTAATTTTGAAGAAATAACTATTTTATTTTATTTTAAAGTATAAATTTATTTAAATAATATACATGACATAAATTTAAAAACATAAATTTGTAAAATTTAAATAATTATTTTTTAATACTATGGTAAAAGTGTTAAAATTGTCATCAATGTCAATTATAGAAAGATGATAAATTTATTCAATAAATTTAAAATTTGAATTTAATTAAAATAATATAAATAAATATATTAAAATTATGTATGAGTTTTTACTAGATTTATTTATATAAATTTCTAATCGCGAATAAAATTTAAACTCACATAAACTATTCAATATTAAACCATCTCAAATATACAACACAACAAATAATAATAATTACTAGATTTTTTTTCTTAAATTACATACATATTTTCTTTTCAAATTCAATCAAAAATAAGTAAAAAATATATTGCCAATAAAATATTGCTTGCTACACATGTTTATTATTCCTCATGTTGGATGCCTTCTTAAAAGAGATATGATGATTTAACCAAAATTATTCGTTAATTCCTTTGGGTTAAATGGGATGTTTGTAGGGGTTTTATCTCTACTTCATGGAATCAATGTGTTCAACCTAAGTGCAAAGGAGGATTGGGGCCAATAGATCCAAGAACACAAGGATTTTGTTTGGTTTCTAAATGGATCATTAGAGTAGTCCATGAGAATGAACTGTGGAAGCTACTTCTACGGAACCACATGGTGGCTTGATAAAGTTCTTCATACTTCTTTCTTTTCAATCAAGGCCTCTTTTCCACTTCAGGACATATGGTGAGCTTTACATCATATTTGTCATCTTTTGAAATGGAGAGAAAACTCAATTCAACATGGTTGCAGTTTTCCACTTCCTTTATTTGGTGGAACAAACACATCCATTATCAAAATCAACCTCTTTCCTTAACATTTCCAAAAATTTCTTATTATTTGTTTAAAAAAGGTATTTGTAAAGTTCGGGATCTTTGGGATTTTCATACAATGGATTGGCTATCATGGGATATAGTTAAATCTCAATTTAGCTTGAGTAACAATTATAAAGTGTTCCTTATTTTTGTATAATCTTTGGTTCCTTTGGATTTGTCTATGAAATTATGCACTCTTATACAATGTATTTTTTTCAAAGATTGGTGATGGTTGTCTTCATATTATTTTCTATGTTTAACTTTAAAGAAGGTTTACTTACAATTTCTTCCTTATATGCATATAAAAGATAGATTGAACTCCAAATGGAAGTGTAGATTCAACAAAAAAATTTGGTAAAAAATGTTTGCTCAAATCTGGAGGTCAAAAATAAGTTGATATGCTCAATGTATCACTTGGAAGATTTTACATTATAAATTGCTTATTGCGAACATGATGAAATGTATGATGGTCCATCTGGTCAATTATCAATTTTTTCATAAGAAAGAAAGTATAAGACATATTTTGGGAATGTCAGTTTGTGAAAAAATAGTGGAATGTTATTTTCAATAATTCACCTACTATTTTTTTTAATCAAAAATTAAGATGGAAAGAGGCCCTTCTCAGGGTTGGTTAATATACAAATATTATTGTTGATGGTGTAAGACATGCTATTTCATTGCATATTTTTAGGACAAGGTGTAAAGCTATCTTTGATAATTGCAATGATCACCACCGAGAATTTGTGTTTCTAAGGCTTTACTCTAACATTTTCTATTGTCTTACATCTTTATATTCTCAACAAACAACAGGCTAGGGTGGAAAAAAACTTGAAGCTGGATTTTCAAACTCAATAAATTAAAGCTCAAATTACATAGTCGCTTGAAAAAAAGTCAGCAAGGAGAAGAACTTGAGAGCTCTTCTACAAGACTGATGGAAAATTTGAATAATGCTATTGTTGCTGGTCTATATTTGCCATTATATTACATGTTGTATGTCACAATTTTGGTCATCGATTAGTGTTCATTTGGTATCCGCAGTTGCTTTCTCTCACAGTTTTTCACTACCAATTCTATTGATGAACTGCAACTGATTATATGTTTGAAGTTATTTGTTGATATTCAACCGAGTTGTAGAAGTGATGATAAACATTATCAGTTAATGTATTTTCATTGATGTCAACTTATTTGAGTATTATTATAGTGGAAAATTTTTGTTATGAATTGAAGATCTAGAACAAACAATGTTTATGTGGTCAGAAAATGAAGAGTTCTGTATACACTGAGAGACACTGTAAACTGAGTAAAATATAGTGTATACCGAGCACAGTGATAACCGAGCAAGGGATTGCCGACACAATTATTGATAAATAAATTTAATTAAATTGAGCCGACTTGGATGCTGAGCTGGCAATTGATGATTTTGAGGTAAAAGATAAAGTTTGTTATTTGATCAAACGGTTATTAAAATTCAATGAAGATCGGATGATAGAGATTGAAATGTATTTTTATCACAACTGCCGAGGATGGATCAAGTAGGAAAATCAACGATGGAGATTAAGTGACAAGATTTGAAGGATGAAAATAAAATTTTACATGATGTCTATATAAGAGACAAGAGATTCAATATATCATACATGATGCTATGATGCACACATGCGAATTTTATGCATGACTAATTAAACTGGTTAAAGACAGAATTGAGCATTATTCTGCAGACATCTCTGAGCAAACATAGGAAAGAGCATTACCGAGTAGAACAAGTATGAAGTATGAGATGAACTGAAGTGAACAAATTGATCAGAGGTATTATGTGCTTAGCATAGATCTGAATATATGCAAAATATAGTTTTATTTCAATCATATCATTATTGTATCAGTTTAACCATTGTTACAGATAAATCTCTTAACCGAGTAGAACAGTGAAGTCCTTATTATAACATTCAGAGAATGTTGATTGCTTTCTTGTTGAACCTATAGTGAATGCATGTTCAAGAGAATTGTTAGTTTTAAATCCTCTAACCAGGTCACATTTAACAATGTGCATTGTAACCTTTAACAGGGTTGACTCTTCACTGAACTCACTTCAGAAGAGTGAAAATATTTTGGGTTACCGGTCCTAGGTGCTTTTTTCCCTTAGCAAGGTTTCCACGTTAAAAATCTATGTTTCAATGTGCATGAATGTTGTGGATTGTTATTTTACTTTACAGTTTATTTTATTGACCTAGATCGGTAATCACAGTATTAATTTACTGACACTCGGTAAACATTATTGATGAAAGTTTAATTTTACAGAATATATTTTCACCGAGTATAATTATATGATTGAATTTTTTTGGCATACATGTGGATAAATTTGGGACTATAGAATAATGTGTGAGGAAACTGATTCTAATTGATTTAACCCTGCTCTTAATTATTATAAAAATTGGTATCAGAGCGTACAATACTTATTAGAGAGCAGGCAGTGCTTAGAAGAAAGTTTTGAAGGACTTAAACTAAAGATCACAAGATTTATAAGAGAGACACACCTAAGATGAACAAGGAGAACTTCCCGACATGGAAAAGTAGAATGATATTATACCTATCAGAAATTGCAAGCAACATTGAATATTTTATGGACAATGAATTCATTCTACCTACTGGACCTTTGACTGTAAATCAAATGAAAGAAAAACATGAGCATAACCTTATCATGGTGGAGATTGCTTCTTCACTTAAATATTCAGAATTTGAGAGCATCAATACATGTACAACTTCCAAGCAGATGTGGGACTAGCTTACATTATTTTATGGAGGAGATGTAAATGTTTAGAGAGCCAAAGCTGAAAGTATTCGTGGAAAGTTTGATAACATGAGAATGAAGGAAGGAGAAAACATCATAAAATACAGTAACTGGCTTAAAGAAGTTGTGAATGTTATTTGAGGATCTAGTGGAACCATTGATGAAGACATAATTGTGAGTAAGATTCTTAGAAATCTATTTCCTATATATTTTATAAGTCTTTGCAATACATGAAATGAGAGCTGCACCTGGAAATAACATTATTGTTGATAGTCTTGTTGGAATATTAATTTCTTTTGAGCTAAATAATTTTGACAATAGTATTGTACCATCTATGAAATATGCATTTATGTCTACTTTGAAAATTGGTAAATCTAGTAGCAAATGCATAATCAGAAATAACAGTGACAGTGATAGTGATGACAACGAACTTGATGAACTTGAAGATTTAATGGTTAGAAGATTGCACAGAGGTAAAGGAAGATATAAAGGTAAACTACCTTTGATATGCTTTAACTGTAAAGAGATTGGCCATTTCCTGCAAGATGAACTAATAGAAAGGATGATGATAGAAATGATAGATCTAATGACTGAAAGGATGACCGAGACTACAGAAGCAACTAACAGTATGATAGAAGAGATAACCAAGATTATAAAGATAAAGGTAAGAAAGATTGTTACATTTTTGAAGATAAAGTTAATAATAGTTGTACTGACAGCGATGAAGATATTGAGATAGTGTTTGTAGCATTGAAAGATGATTTAGATGAAGATGACAGGTATGCAGAAACAACACCTATCTCTAAAGTTAGTAAACATGATATTTGGGTTATTGATAGTGGTTGTACACATCACATGACTGGTGATAAAGGAAAATTTAAATTTATTGAACATTATGATGGAGGATCAGTAAGAATGGGAAATTATACACCCTCTCAAGTAAAAGGAAAAGGTTCTATTATGTTGAACAATCAAATCAAATGTGAAAATTCATATTGGGTAAAAGGACTTAACTACAATATATTGAGTGTTTCACAGTTGAATAACACAGGTCACTGAGTCACATTTGAGAATAGAAAAGCAAGAATCTATGATGGAAAAGAAAAGTTTATTGGCACTGGTGAACAATCTAAAGGTAACCTATGCTATCTTAAAATAGCTAAAACTACTTGATTATTCGCAAAGAATGAAGATATATGGTTATGGAATAAAAGACTTTTTCATGTAAATTTTGACAACATGGTTAAGATTAGTAAGAAAAGAAAAGTTATAGGTTTACCGAGCTTAACTAAACCAGACCATATAATGTGACAAAATTATCAAATGGGGAAGATGTCAAAATCTAGTTTGGAGAGCAATAATTTTTCATCTAATGATATTTTGGAGTAAGTTCATACAGACCTATGTGGACCAATGAGAACATAGAGATATTATGGGAACATAGATTTTATTTTATTTGTTGATGACTACTCTAGGATGATGATTGTCATGTTCCTAAAAGAAAAATCTGAAGCATTTAAGAAGTTTAAGTGGTACAAATCAAAAGTGGAAAAGATACTGGTAGAGATCTGAAGCGATTGAGATCTGACAAAGGAGGTGAATTTATTTCTGATGAGTTCACTAATTTTTGTAATGAGTATGGAATCAAAAGATAGGTTTCTGCACTGAGGACACCACAACAGAATAGAATTGCTGAAAGAAGGAACAAATCAATCATGGATTGTGCCAAAACATTGATGATTGAAAAGAGTGTTGCACAAACATACTGGAGAGAAGCAGTCAGCACAACTATTTATACATTAAACTGAGTACAACTAAAGAAAGATTCAAAAAAACACCTTATGAGCTATGGTATGGTTATACTCCCAATGTGAGCTATTTTAGAATATTTGGTAGTCAGTGTTATAATCTGAAAGATGATCGAAATAGAAAATTTGGTTCAAAAAGTGATGAAGGAATATTTCTTGGATATTCCACTAAGAGTAAATCTTACAAATGTTTGAACAAGACAACTAACAAAATTATTTAGAGTGCAAGTGTGAAAGTTGATGAATTTATTGAGCTAAATGATGAGGACACCATGAAAGAACCTGAATATTACAGTAGATTTGTTTAATGGGAAGAACATGATACTATACCGATGCAGATGCCTAGCGTTACCATGCAACAGGGTAATGTTACTAGGCAACAAGTTAATGTCACCGAGCAACAGATAGCACAGACCAAGAATCAGGAAAATGCTAAAACTAAAGATCATGAACAAAAAGATAATGAACATATAGAAGAAGATAATGAAGAATATAGAGTTGAACCAGTACTTGCTAAATATGTGAGAAGACATTGTGTGTGTGTGTAAATGGGTACCTGTTGAAAATGACACAAACACTCAATAGGTCATTGCATTAGCTCAAATGGTTAGTTAAAACATGCAAAACTACTAATATCAACCTATTGCCTGCTAACTATGAGGAGTGTAATTAGTAACATATCAGCCCTCAGAATATGCTACAAATCAGTGACAAATACAACCTAGCATGAAGGATTTTAGATTAAAAACAAGTTAAAAGATAATAAAGCATGCAATTTAGCTCGAAAAGATGAAATCAAAACAAAGAAATAGCATGGTAAAATAGATAAAATGTAAGTCTAGGATAAATCTAACAGCATAACAATGTAATTTTTATTCTAAGGTGAAGGCTTATTTGCTCTCAAAATAGGCTTCTATTTATAGAAGAATGGGAGAGAGAGAGAGGGGGGACAAGGTTCATTTATGAACTAGGAGGCTCATAAATGAATATATAAGAGCCATTAATGCCCAAGGCATTAATAAGGCATGGGAGAGATATGGGCTTAAGGCATCTGTATTAATGAAGGCATTAATGAAGGTCTTAAAGAGGGAAGGGAGGATGTAAGAGAATACGGACTTTAAGAAAGTCCAGCTTGAGAAAGTGGACTTTCTCAAGTGGGTGGAGTTGCTAAGTATTCCTTAATGGAATGTGACAACATTAGGAGGT
>MU224938.1:177026-190575 GCA_018584345.1 Thuja plicata | reverse complement strand
TAAAAGCAATATAATAAATGAATTGAACCATCAAAATACAATTAACTAATCTATTCAATTTGTCATGTAAGTAATTTAAAATAATCTAAAAGGGGATGTCTTAAGGGGAGGTATAAAAACATACACAATAACACATAAATCTATAACAACATACATAAAAGAAATATAATAAATGAATTGAACCATCAAAATAAAATTAACTAATCTATTCAATTTGTCATGTAAGTAATTTAAAATAATCTAAAAGGGATGTCTTAAGGGGACGTCTTAAGGGGAGGTATAAAAATATACACATTAACACATAAATCTATAACAACATACATAAAAGCAATATAATAAACGAATTGAACCATCAAAATACAATTAACTAATCTATTCAATTTGTCATGTAAGTAATTTAAAATAATCTAAAATGGGATGTCTTAAGGGGATGTCGTAAGGGGATGTCTTAAGGGGGGGTATCAAAGCATACACATTAACACATAAATATATAACAACATACATTAAAGCTATATATTAAATCCATTGAACTATCAAAATATATATTATAAAAGAATACACAATATACCGAGCATGCATAACTATAGAGTTCAATAACACATATCCAATATCCAATACATTAAGTAAGAGTTCAAACTGTAGAGTTCAAATATGAAAGTACGAGAGCTACAAAAAGAATTTTATCCTAAAGGTCCTGATACATATAGTATGGATCGTCTTTGTCTTTTATTATCTCCAAAAAATTTTCATATTCTTCAATAGGCAACCTCCACTTTTGATTGCCACGTCCTCTTTTTTGCAATGTCTCAAATTGCAACTTTGTTTCTATAACCAAGTGACTGTAATGTAGAAATTTTTTACCAGACATATATTCAATAAATTGAACACCATTTATGTCTATCTTTACTTGTTGATAATATGTTCCTTCAATAACAACTGAACCAGTCGGATATGATTGTCCATCACCATCTACTATTTCTTCTGGCAATTTGTATTTTGCTTTCGTGCATCTTAGTAGATAATAATCTACACTTTCAGCATTGTTAGGATCCGCAACCACAACAAAAATATCACCTAGATACAAATGCAGATTAGATATTAAATTCAAATCAAAAGTACAATAAACTAAATTTAAATAAAAGATCATGTACATGTGCACGCACCTGTAACAACCAAATCAAAAACACGCTCATAATCAGCTGAATATATAGGATCATGAATGTTTATGTCAATGTCATCATCTTCATAAGGAGGCATTCTGATTAACTCCTTCATATCCCATTGTGAAACATATCCATTTGCAATATTCTATCATTGACTCATTGAATTGTCCTCAACGCAATCAACACAGAAACATGATTTTTCTCTTACTTGAATCAATAGAGGCTTGTGTTGTCCAGTACTCATCAATTGATGTAAACTTATAATACCAACAATCCTTTGACAATTGTAAGGATTAGATCGGTCTATACATGTTACAAATATGAAATGAAAGTTGTACATATCTAAATCAACAATTATGATAACATAGATGAACACGAAATTAAATTTTAATTTAGGTTTTTCCTATAAACTAAAATTAACTTTCACTTCCCAAAAATAATGTCTGTTGTATTTGGTGTCCCGAATAGCAAAATGACTTTTACACCATTCAACAATTTTCTTTGAATTCTCTATCATGTTACCTGTAAATTTCTAAACTATCAGTTTAAAGTTCAAATACATCTAAGTTTAAATTATACTATTTGAAATATCTAGATATATATATTTAACTATTATTCACACCATTTGTACCTGCAAGTTCATGTTGGCGAAGTGTATGCTTCACACATGCTCATGCTCCATCGTTCTCTCCTTTTCCATGTCCAATTTCAAAGAAGTTCCATAGAAACTTAACATTGTGTCTAGCATGTTGCATAGCTATCCAATTAAAGGCTTTTGCAGATTTAAATTGTCCTGCAAGATTAAGTTGTTACATATGCAAGATTATGATCACATAATAATTTAACAAGCAATCAATGAGAATTTGAAAATGAATTGAAGTGCATACACTTACCTACACAACCATCAGACCAAATCCAATGTTGTGAAGCTTTTATCCCGCGATTCGCAATATCTTCAAAACATATTGCAAAACAATGAGCCACGTAGCTCCTATCATGAACCTTAGCATCTCTGATATAGAAATGAACCTCCCTGATGATAATGTGTTTATTTGGATTGGTAATTTCTACCTCATCCAAATAAAATTGTGCGTGTCTATAGGTCACTTGCACAAATATTGCAACTTGGTTAGAATGATAATATTGAGCTTGAAGCTCTAATTGAGGGGATAATGTATAGTTCTCAGAGAAATCTACAACTAAAATTATACAACCAAGTGGAAAACAATTTTTGGAATCACGAAACTGTTTAGCTTGCCATCTTGCACCATGACAATGTTCGATATGTGGACAAATGATAGTACAAAACATGGTCATAAAATCAAGGTAGGGCAATTCACTCTCCTTCAATACATTTTTTTTGGATCCATCTCCGTTCTTAGTTCGGTATGTCTCATATTCAAATATCTTCCACAAAACTGGCGTTGCAACATTAATATTCTCAATTTGCTATAGAAATTTACGTAAATCTCCACAATCACTGCATGCACTCTTTATACATTGTACTTTGAACTCATCTGAATCTTCTGATTTCTCACATAAAATAGACTTCACAAATTGTGTCGTACTTCCAGGGATGAGCATATATGAATTAAGTACTGCCATAACCTTTTTATATGATTGCAAATATAGATGAAACTCAACATGATTTTGGCAACAACAAGTTTCACGTACCTTATTTATGTGTACAAAGCAAGGGCGCAACCTCTCAAACATTATTTGACATATTTTCACATCTAAAAATTCTTGTTTGAATGCTTCAAACAATTCACTTTGTGTTATATCTATAAAATGTTTTGGATGTGCAATTTTCATACCAGTCTCTTCATCTTTCATCTGTATAGTTTCACTTCTATTAGAAGAAACACAGAAGTGAGCGGTCCAATATTCAATGACCTGTCTTTTTACATCTTCAAAAATTTTGTCTTTTCAAGGAAGTCTACAAATATTAACCCAATTCGTTTGAATATTTTCATCTAAGATATTTCTCTTCCTAGTATATATTTGAACAGTTCTTCTAGATACATTCAGTAAATTAGAAATTGAATGTACTTGTTTTCTCTATGTCAACCTCCTACTAGATAAAGTAGTCATCAATGCTCTACGTGCAGCACTTAAATTGGCTCCTCGACTTGAGTTGTTAATGTCGTTCAATGCATCCTGCAAATTTTCAACTATTGTTCGATTTACATTGTCTCCTGATTTTTTCTTGTTATCAACACCTAACAACTCCATAATAGGAGTCATTTCAATTTTCCTGGATCACCTAGCAAATAATTATACTTTTCCAATCAGACTTTTATTTTGAAAATATTCATCCCAAATCTTTTTGCATTGTTTTTTTATTGTGCTTTCAGGTACCAATTCGTCAGATAAAATTGACTTAAAAATTAGTCGTCATCCATCTCCATCAAATTTCCCATGTCAAAAGATATATTTTCATCAATTGGTTCCCCTACTTGAATTGGATCTTCTTGGACTTCAACAGGTTCATCTTCATTACGTTTTGTATGACCTTCCATTTTGTCATCCCTTATTCGATCATATTTTCTTGTTCTGTTTCTTTTATTCCCCATTGTACAATTTGTTCAAATTGAGAGCTTCGATTCACCTGCATACACAAAATCATATACAATTGATAAAATAATAAAAAATAATATTGATAAGTTCATAATTTAATATTGAACAATGCTTTAATTAAAAACACAAACAAATCTCAAAAAACTATAAAAAAAAACTTGCAAATAATACAAACCTCCTTGATAATTTTAATTCTTAGTTGCCCTTTAACACCCAAAAATACGCTTTTAAAATAATTTAAAAAATGATTTTATTAAAAAAACATTTTTTAAGTCGGAATAATTGATATTTGCTTTTAAATTTTTTTTAAAAAAACTTTTATATATATCAACTTTGAGGGTCATGGTCATCCACGCGACCATGCTTGGTCAGCCTTAGTTTCGGCCGAAACAGTTCTAGCCGAACCTGTTTCGGCCGAAACTATTTATGTGGCATCTCATGTGGTAGCCAAATAAGCAAAAAAAAGGAAAATTTTAAACATGTCATTTCTGGGGCTTATTTGTCCACCAAAAATGAATTGTTTTTAAAATCTAAAAATACCCTTTTGTAGAGCTCTGAGTCTGGATTATGGTCATATAATTTTTATAGTATTTTGATTAAATATAATATATTATAAGTTAAAAAAACTCCAAGTAGGTATTTTAACATTGAAGAACATGCTCATTCGAGAAAAGAAAAAAAATAGAAAATCATGTCGGAAAATTTTAAAACTTATATTTAACACTAGAGGGGAGAGTCCTCTTCAAGAAAATATAATTTTTTTTGTATTTGGTGTAGATTTGCTATGACAAATCAGGCAGGAGACAAAAACTGTTAATTTCGGGTAACTCCGACTTTGAGTAGTTATAATAGACAAAATATATACTGAAAACCAATCTTTCTTTTTTTCTGTACTAGCTGTACATGCCATCTAAAACATATTCTGAAATCAGAGGAAAAAAAGATTATTTACATATATTTTGTTGGTGGGAACTAGACCCTCGATTTTTAGCATTTTTCAACAATTAAAAAATGGACTTCAAAAATTAAAAAACTATGTCAATTCTTATTTTAAAAAAAATTAAAAAATTATAGGCATAAACTGCATCCAATTTTACACATTTCATTAGTTTACGTCATTTTCAAATTCTAAACACAAATACCACTTTTATGTCATTGAAGTTTAACTATTTTGCATGTCGTGGTCATCTTCCTTTATAAAAGTGTGACATAGATTTGTACTTTTACCCACATTTTTAGGTCATTCATTACATGCCACCTAAAACTCATTCCAAGAAAAGGAAGGATATGTATCCTAATCTTGCCACTAGCTCGTCCAGCTCAATATTGGATCCTAACAATGCCATATTCTCTTTTGGCCCTCGACAACAAGTACAAATCGAACATGTATGGGCCGATCTAGATGAGGTCCCTACCATCGGTTCCATGGAAGCTTTCGTGAGTCATCCCGGACATGCACACATGGTCAATGCCATCATAGGCCATAATAGTGCTACCATTCTTGCTAACTTTTAGTGCCATCATTGGCCAGAAGACTTGCTCTTGAAAGTAGAACTAGTTAACTTACCCAGTTGATATTCTTTACACATCATGTTGTCTCGTTTGACTAATTGTGGCAATCTTCTAACATTAGTCTTACTTTGATCAAACTATCAAAGTTTACATGACAAAACCTTCTATGCCATAACCAACTATCTTCAAACTTTGCAACCAAAAAACTATTCACAGTAGTATTAAGATGGAATAAATTACCTCTAGTCTACCTACCGGTAGCAATCTCATCACTAGATCTTTCAATTATTCTGCATACTCCTCCTTTGAATTCCAATCTATAAACCTTTATCATTCAAGTGACCCACACTCAACAAATTATGTGCTAGACCATCCACATAATAGACATCATTAGTATTACTCTTGCCATTCAAAGAAATGGTACCTTTATCGTTAACCAAACAAGGTGTACCATTACCAAACCTTACCACACCACCATCAGAATCATCAAGTTTAATGAACTTACTCTTATCACACTTCATGTGATGTGAGAACCCGTGGTCAATAATCCATTCATCATTTTGTCTTATATGAGAAACCAATGCATTTCTACTTCAGATGGATCTTCTTTGACTACAACAAAGACAAGCTCTTCTTCCTCATTATCTCCTAATATTCGTTAGTAACTCTTTCATCCACTGCAATAAAGCATTGTTTCTTCTCTTTTCCTTTAAATCTTCTGAACTTGTCCTTGTTTTCACCATTAGGAAATCTAGCAGCAATATGCCCAATCTTATTACACAAGAAGAATTTCAGTGGAAGTTTACCTTTTAACTTACCAGTCCCTCTAGGCGGTCTCTTAGCTAGTAGAGCTTCAAGCTCTCCCTGTTTTCTTTCTTCTTCCAAGATAGCTTCAAGTTCCCTGGCATAACTTGACATGTGATCAGTATCATGACTTGTTTCCTTACCTTTCCTTACTAGTACATTACACATATATGCCTTGAAAGAAGCTTCAACTCTTGGAATATCATTATAATAGTGATTCAACTCAAATATAGTAAGATTACCGATCAGTCCATCTATAGTAACATTATCAAATGTTCTCATCTCATTTATAGCAGACACTCTAATGGCATAAGTAGGCAATAAAGTTCTTAACATTTTACTTACCACATTATCTTACTCAATAGCTCCACCAACACCTTTAATAGCACTAACCACTTATTTTATTCTTTGGCCATGTTGTGCAATATTCTCTCCTATCATTTTCATGTCATCATATTTTCCTCTAAGATTGTTTTCCTTAGCTTTCTTCACATGAATATCTCCACCGTAGATAAGTTTCAGCTTTTCCCAAACATCATAGGCAGTTTCTTGTTCACGAACATCAACATATTCAACATTAGATGGGGTACTTACAATGGCTTCATGTGCTTGAGTATCCTCCTATTGTTCCTTTAGTTCATTTGCAGTGACAATTCCAACATGGGTGATATACTTGTTTGTGACACGTCTAGTATTATGGTCATATACCCTTTAGGTATAACTTCATTCTATCACACCATACTAGGTAGTTGTCCTTAGAGAACTTGGGAGGTTCCTTCCTCATCATTTGATCTTTTCCTCAAGCTGTTAGGCTTACCACAAAGAAAACCAAAGCTCTAATACCAATTGTTAGTATTATCAGGCCCAGGAATACTGAGAGGGGGGTGAATCATTAATCTAACAATTCCAACTTTTCATTAACCATTCAACCACTTACATCAGTAAACATTCATTGCATGAAAAAATTAAGCAATAAGAATAAACATCCACAATCATGCAACAGAATAACAACAAAGTTTTTCTCATGGAAACCCAACTGGGAAAAACCACATGTGGGGATGACATCCACAATCATGCAACAGAATAACAACAAAGTTTTTCTCGTGGAAACCCAACTAGGAAAAACCACATTTGGGGATGACATCCACTAAAATCTGCACTCTTCTTAAATGTGCTTGGTTAAGAGCTTAGCCATGTTGAAAGATTACAATAATGCCCAGTTAAGAGAAAGACCCATTTAGTTGTCACCTGGTCAAGGGATTTACCTCTATCCATGTTAGGAGCTTTGCCCTGTTAGGAGTAACCTATTTAAAGGATTTCAAACCCTAATTAAAGAGTCACCATGTTAAAGGATTTGCAATTCAATCCTGTTAGGATCTACCTGGTTAAGGGATTTAGCTTGATGAAGCTTTTAGGAATCAACAAGTAAATGATTTGAGAAAATAGCACTTCCTTTTCTAATACAGATCCAGTTCAGGCTTAATCTTTGCTACACATGCAAACACACTTCTCTTTTCTTCTTCTTCTCAATCGCACCTCTGCATCCACGATCTACACTTGTATATTTCATCATTTTAAATATTTATACAATACAAGTTTATTAGGGAAATTAAATTCCTTAAAAAATGTTTTTCAATATTTCCCTCTCAATGAGAAAGCCCTAAAATGTGTTACAAATCAAGAACACTTTCTAACAAACTCAGGTTGGCCTTCTAATTCATCGCACATCGTTTTGACAAAGAAAAGTCAAACCAAAATCATTTCTTCAATGTTCTTGCACAACCTCCAATAAATATGATCACAAACTATCACAAACATGCCAACTCATCAAACCTCGTCGATCAACAACATTACCACGATCCCTTAAACACATAAAAACTCACAGAAACATGGTGCATCATCACCAGTCAAGGATCTGACTGATTGTTCTAAATAATACCTTAAACCCTTTGCTGAACAACCTTCTGTCACTTGAAAACTTTCCTTTCGATCATCAAAACATGATGTCGTCCTAACCACAACCTCATGACATATCCAAGATACACATATTATGACCACAACATCAAAATCCAAACACTATTGCTAAAAACATCAAATCGTTCTTCTTGTGCAACATCTTGTTCTTCATGTTAACCTGTCAACCTTCAATCATCATAAATTACCCAAAACATAAGATAAATCTTTGCGGTCATAGATATGGCATCTAGAGGCATCACTTAGTCATTATGTATGATCGCACAGTCCAATTATCTCTACAACTCAAAATTCAATCTCTTCAACATACATTAGCATAGTAGATATATTGCCAACCAACAAACACTAAGTTGACATTAATGACAACATCATAACTGATCAACCTATCATCAGTTCAGCATCAAACTCATACACAACTTAACTCTTCATCAGTTATACTAACAAATTATACAAATTTCTACATAAGTATTATAGAGATTTCAAGAAACATATATGAGTAGAAACAAAATAACAATAAACACATAACACATTGATTATCATTGGGAAAACCCTTACGAGAGAAAAACCCCACTCTAAAACCTGCATAATGTATTATCAAATCAACAAGAGATTACAACACACTTGCAATGCAAGCTCTTACAGGAGTATCACCTCAACTCAAGCTTGTAGGAACTTCACTAGCATCCATCTAGCACCTGATCTCTCAAACAAAACTCAATGATCCAAGCTCCTCCCCAAGCCCTCATTTTATAGGCTTTTCACAACCTAGAAACCATTAGTGGTTTACAAAACCATGATAAAAACCTCCTTGACATGTGTTGCTCATCTTTGACATGTGTTTCCCAAGATAAGATAGAATCCAGTTAAAATTAGTCTCTCACCTCCAAAGTCTTATCCCCTATTGTTGACCCTCTGAATTGTCATAAAATGTGTCATGCACTCTGAAAATGGCCCTCCTATATTATACTATGGATGGGGCATCTTTCGATAACTAATCTACCTTTTTCCAAGGCACCGACATGTAGAAAACTCCCAACAACAATTTTGGAGCTATCTGGAAAAATTGCAAGGTTGAGACACATGTTTCTCAACATTCTCCTATTTTTTGAATACCTTGCAAGATTCAGGGGATCCATACTATCATGGACTTAGTTGCAAGTGCCCGAAAGACCCATAGACTCTGAACACCATATGAACTTCTCTGTGCTCACGGGCTTAGTTAATGAATCAGCAACATTCGCCAGAGTTTATACCTTCTCTAGCTTTACCTTGCCATCCTCAACCATATCTCTCGCAAAATGATATTGTACATCAATGTGCTTGGTCCTGGCATAAATTGTCGGCTTCTTCGCGAGGGAAATTGTACTCTGACTATCACTATAAACTGTCACTACACCTTGTTTGAACTTAATATCTAAACACAATCTCTTGAGCCAAATGGCTTCCTTATAGGCATGAGTAGCTGCCATATACTCTGCCTCTGTAGTGGACAAAGCGACCAAAACATGTCACTTGCTCATCCAAGTGATTGTACCACCAAATAATGTAAACACATATCCACTGGTGGATCTTCTTTTATCAACATCACCAGCGTAGTCTAAATCCACATAGCCTCGAATATCCAAGGAATCCTTGTTTCATGTTTCATGAAAGCATATAGAGTACTCTAAGGTACCCCACAAGTATCTAGAAACTCTTTTTACTGCATCCCAATGTGCTCTTCCTAGATTAGACAGGTAACGAGAAAGAAATCCCACTACTTGTGCAATGTCTGGTCTTGTACAAACTATGGCATACATCAAACTTCCAATAGCACTCGGGTATGGTACTCGACTCATTTCTTCCATCTCTAATGGGGATGTAGAACATTGTGAAATAGAAAGCTTTGTTCCCATTGTAACATTTACACACAATGGTCTGGAATCCTGCATATTGAATCTTCTCAGTATAGTACCAACATACTTACTTTGGCCTAGCCAAAGATTTATGTTTTTTCTATCTCTTATAATCTCCATTCCTAGAATGTGCCTTCCTGCACCAAGATCTTTCATTTCAAACTTTGCTGAGAGATGAGATTTTAATTATGCAATCAAACCTTTTCCTTTGTCATTAAACATATCATCAACATACAAGGCAATAACCAGGAAACAATCACCATCAGATTTGGATAGTGATCAGATTTAGATCGCACAAATCCCAAAATCAATACATATGTTTCAAACTTCTAGTACCACATCCTAGGAATCTGTTTTAAACCATACAAGGATTTCTTCAACTTACAGATCAAGTGACTTTTACCTTTCACCACATAGTGCCCTGGCTGTGTCATATAAATTTCTTCCTCCAAATCTCCATGAAGGAAGTTGTCTTCACATCCATTTTCTCAATCTCTAGATCATAAGTTGTTGCAATAGAAAGTAAAAAATGAATAGATATCATTTTAGCTACAGGAGAAAAAAAAAATCACCATAATCTACTCCCTCAACCTAGTTGTAACCTTTTACAACCAATCACGCTTTGTACTTCTCAATGCTTCCATCTAAACCTATCTTCTTTTTTAACACACATTTGCAACCAACATGCTTTCGTCCTCCAAGCAATGGTACAAGATCCCATGTATCACATTCCTTTTAAGAGTTGTCATCTCTTCATCCATGGCTATTTTCCAGGAATCTCAATCATTCATACCAAGAGCCTATTCTACAGATCTCGGTTCATCAATATTAGCATTCAAAGAAAATATGCATCTCCAATCGTCAGGAGAATATCCATACCTTTCATGTGGTTTCCTTTGTCTAGTGGACCTTCGAACAAGCACAGGTTCAGGCTCCTCTTCTCCTTCTTATTGTTCAAAGCTCATAGAGCTCTCCTCAACTTCTTGTCTTTCTAGGGGCCTCGATTCAACTTTCTCAGGTGTAGTAGGTACTTGAATCACATCTTTCTTCTCTCCTATTTGTTCTGGCTGCACTAAAACAAAAGAAGGCTTAGTTTCTCTAAAAATAACACTTCTGGAATGAAATACCTTTTGTGCAACAGGATCCCAAAGATTGTATCCTTTCACACTATAAATGTATCCGATGAATATACATTTAATAGTTTTGTTATCCAATTTTGTCTGCTTTGCTTTTGGCACATGAGAATATGCCTCACAACAAAAAACTCTCAAATATCTAAGTGAAGGCTTGTGGCCCGACCATGCTTCCATTGGCGTCTTATCAACAACAGCTGTAGAGACTTGTTTATCAGGTAGAAGGTAGTGGTTACAGCTTCAGCCCAGAATGCTTGTTCTAGTCCAACACCACTCAACATACTCCTAGAATTTTCCATCAAGGTCCTATTCATTCTTTTTGCAACTCCATTATGTTGTGGAGAATATGGAGTTGTCTTTTGTCTCTTAATACCACAATCTTTACAAAATGTGTCAAAATCATTGGAGCAATATTCACTGCCATTATCTATCCTTAAACAAATTATCTTCTTTCCAATCTGCAATTCAACCATTGCTTTAAATTCTTTGAAACGATCGAAAAATTCATCTTTACTCTTAAGAAAATAAACCCGTGTTCTTCTACTAAAATCATCAATGAAAGAAGCATAATAAAGTGGTTTACCAATAGAAGGAACATCAACTTGACCAAATACATCCGAATGAATTAGATCCAAAACACATGAAGACTTATGAGAACTTGAGTAAAATTGAATGTGATTTTATTTTCCATAAATACAATGCTCACAAAAATCAAATTCAAGATTATAATCATTCAACCCATCAACAAGGTTCTTATTTTTCAAGGTTCGTAGACCCTTCTCACCTATGTGGCCAACTCTCTGGTGCCATAACATCATCGTCTTTGCAGGCAACTTTGATTCACTAGACAGAGCACTCTTGGGTACCCAAAAGCCATGACCATCTGTTGAAAGAGAAACCCTCTCCTTTTCCAATGAAGTGGTCTTTGTCACAATCTTATTAGAAATGCTATTGCACTCAATTGTACATGCATCAAGCTAATACAAAGTACCCAATCTACTTCCTCTTGCTATCACCATAGCACCTCTCACCATTTTCACACCTGCTTCAGAAAACTATACATGCACACCCGCAGCTATTAGCTTGCTAATAGATAACAAATTTCTTGCTAGTCCTGAGATATGCAAGACACCATCAAATCGTCTAACTCTACCATCAGAAAATTTTGCATGAACACTTCCACGACCAACAATATCAAGAAAAAGAGTTATCACCCAAATACACCTTACCATCATCAAAATGTTCATACTTACTAAACCAGTTTCTATTAGGAGTCATGTGGAAAGATGCACCTGAGTCTATCAATAATGCATTGTCACCTGCACAAGTGGCCAAGGCTCCAATAAAGGCATCTCCATTTTCCTTCTCGGACTCAGAATTAGAATCTTGTTGCTGATGCTTCTTCTTCTTCTTCTTCTTCTTCTTTTCCTCTTTGCAGTCCTTTCGGAAGTGTCCGGTTTTTCTGTAGTTCCAACATATTGTCTTGGACTTACCAAGGGACTTAGATCTCCCCTTATTCTTAGACTTAGAACGGCTATGTTGCTTTTCATTATTGTCCCTTTCTCTTGATCTTGCTCGAACACTCAAAGCCTCTTCGGCATTCAGAGAGACCTTCCTTCTCATCTCCTCAAAAAGTAGAGAACCAACAACATCCATCATCTTTAAGATAACTGAAGTGCTCCCTATGGCCATGACAAGGTTGTCCCATGAGTCTGACAATGAACATAGCAAGATTTGGCACCTTTCTTCTTCATCCATCGACACCCCTACTGAGGTCGACTAAGTCACCAACATATTAAAGCTTTTTGGATGCTCATATTTTCATCCACATTCTTCCATTCTCCAGGAATACAACTTCTTCCTCAAGAAAATCTTATTAGCAAGTGATTTTGCTTGATATATCTCACTTAGCTTCTTTGAAGTAGATTCTTCATGGACATTTATCAGAATCGAGTCTGTAAGACACACTCTTATGAGACCTTTAACCTTTCTATCCATTACATCATATCGTGCAACTAAAGTTGGATCCATAGCTCGATGGACATTTTCATCCACCAAATCACATAGATCTTGATCAATCAGCAAATCTTCCATCTTCAATTTCCACATTTCAAAGTTCATGCCAGAAAACTTCTCCACATCAATCCTCCCTGATATACTTGTCATCTTTACTATCCTGCAATACAGAAAATGAAATACTCTGCACAAGCTCCTACTCAAACCTTAATTAGCTCAAAAAATGTAAGGAAACTCAGGTGCGGAAACAGCTTCCTACGCTAATCTCTATAGGAAAGTATTATGCAAATTCTTTTAAATCCTTACAACTGAATAGATTCGTTAACTACTTTAACAAAGATATTGCAATCACATACCATGCATACAGAAAACAGAGAATGACACAATGATATACCCTGGGGAAAACCTTTCGGTAAAAAACCCCAGCACTCCAAAACCTGCACAATGTATTGATCAAAAACTATTACAGTTA
>MU224938.1:161676-176668 GCA_018584345.1 Thuja plicata | reverse complement strand
CATGATCTCCTTACACACTATTCAAGATGCCGACACATCAACATTATTTGCAAGAAATACATTTTACAAAACAAATAATAAGAATAGGAATTATCCAAGGTTGAGACACCTTATTCCTAACAAAAAACCCTGTACCCAACAATTAGAACCAAAACTAGTCGAGCTCTGATACCACTTGTAAGGAGGCAAAGGTGTGTGGAAATGCTTTCTACGCTAATCTTGAGAGGACAATTATGCAAATTCCAACATAAGTATTATAGAGATTTCAAGAAACATATACGAGTAAAAACAAAATAACAATAAACAATAACACAGTGATTATCGTGGGGAAAACCCTTACGAAAGAAAAACCCCACACTCTAAAACCTACATAATGTTTTATCAAATCAACAAGAGATTACAACACACTTGCAATGCAATTTCTTACAAGAGTATCACCTCAACTCAAGCTTGGAGGAACTTCACTAGCATCCTTCTACAACCCGATCTTGCAAACAAAATTGAATGATCCAAACTCCTCCCCAACCCCTCATTTTATAGGTTTTTCCCAACGTGGAAACCATTAGTGGTTTACAAAACCATGAGCAAAACCTCCTTGACACGTGTTGCCCATCCTTGACATGTGTTTCCCAAGATAAGATAGAATCTAGTTAAAACAAAATTGAATGATCCAAACTCCTCCCCAACCCCTCATTTTATAGGTTTTTCACAACGTGGAAACCATTAGTGGTTTACAAAACCATGAGCAAAACCTCCTTGACACGTGTTGCCCATCCTTGACATGTGTTTCCCAAGATAAGATAGAATCTGGTTAAAAATAGTCTCACATCCAAAGTTTTATCCCCTATTTTTGACCCTCTAAGTTGTCATGAAATGTGTCATACACTCTCTGAAAATGGCGCTCCTATATTATACTATGGACAGGGCATCTTTTGACAACTAATATACCTTTTTCCAATGCACCGACATGTAGAAAACTCCCAACTACATTTTTTGAACTATATGAAAAAATTGTAAGGTTGAAACGTGTGTTTCTCAATTCGAAGATGGGTAGAACATGTGTAGTTGTTTCACATGCATCTGTTATCTACGATTTAAAAGATTTGAGCAATTGCACTTAGCATTTTGCTATTTGGTATATCTAGATAGCTTCAGTGACAACTTGTAGCAATACTATAAATCTTCGTGCTCAACTGCGCAAGACAATTTCTTCACATGATAGAAAATAACTAGAGAATGGAGTATATCTGTTAAGAATCTTGTGAGTCCAGCTAATAGCTTGATATTGGTCCTTGCCAATGTAACGGCAACAGTTTCTGCCCTAGGGAACGAATATCCCGTCCAAGGAATGTCCATGTCTAGTTTTTAAAAAACAAATGAGCAAGCATTCTTTTGTTTCAAGCTCTATTTCTCAGTTTCTCTCAGATCTCTTCTGTTTAGTCAAGTTAAGAGGATACAATTTCAATTCATGTGGCAGATACCACGCTGATAACCTCTCTTTTCTGGTCAGACCCTTCCTTGAAAAAGAAAACTAGCTCTAGTCATAAGTTTGAATTACAGCTGTGGGAAGCATTGCTAATGTGCCAAGCTAGAAAGAATTATTTAGTATTTTGTGAAACATCTGATGAACATATGTGCATAAGTAGAAATAATAATAAAAAGTCCTAAGCTAATAAACATCCAAGTTTTCAAAGTTTGAGATAAAATTGAAAAGGTTTGTAGAAATATTGTGTTCAGTTCACATTCCATGAGATTAAGTGGAAAGGAATTTTAATAGTCCATTGGATAAAGTGGAAAGAAGTTATGCAGAAAATATTATGTTTCAATTTTGGCATCAACAAATTAGATCAGATTTCATGATCTTGTGATCTAAAACGTTGATACAAGTATTAAATACAGTTTTTTAAAATTTGAAATTAATAAACATTAAAATTAAAAATAAAATTAAGATATTTTATAGAAAAAATTGTTTAATTTTTAAATAATCATTTTAGATCACACTCTATGAATCTCTTAAAAACAATTTTTACTTCTACTACTAACCCGCCAATGGACGGCTTAAACTCATTGTGGATGGCGCGGGATGATGCGGGAGCTGGGTGCGTCGTTAGAGACTCACTCTGTAGGCAACCTGGTGTGGGCCAAGTGCATTCTTCTTCATGACGAAACCAACAAGTATGCGGAGCTCGAGGCCTTTTTGGAAAGACTGAGACTGTGCATAGATAAAAATTATTCATGGGTGGATATTGAAAGTGATTCGCTGATGTGTTACCTCCATTAAGAAAAGAAAAATCAAATAATTGGCTACTTGTGCCCAAAGTGAAGAAAATAAGGGGAATCTTAGACAGTTTGGAAGATTAATCATTGAACCATGTTTACATGGAAGCTAATCGTGTGGCGGACTTTTTGGCAAACAGGGGAGTAGACCAAATCTCCCTAGTCCTTGAGGGCAATTTCGCTGAATTGTGGAAAGGTCTGGATAATCTTTTGAAGGCAGATTTGGAGTGCCCAGCCTTTAATCAGTGAATGGATACCTTTATTCTCTAATGTAGGGAGCAAACCAGAAATGGCGTTAAACAAAAAGAATCTAAAAATATCTATAATCACTGGTAGTCTTAAAGTCAAATCAGTGATCCCATATAAAATCCTTTTAGCTGAGGCTACTATGTTCCTTACGATCCAGTATGAAATTCTCTTAGTTGAGGCTACTATGTTTCCTATTAAGACTTCAGCAATCGTTTGTTTGTTAAGCTACTTTTAAAGGGTTAAAAACGGCTGAAAATATGTATATGCACTGCTGGTCCAAAATGGTTGTTGGGCAGGAGTTAAGTTGTAGGAAAAAGGCTTGGAAGAAACAAAATAGCAAATGGATGGACAAATGGCACAAATCTGCATAGCTGCTACCCTAACATTAATGCGAGATAAAAAGGTGGTGTTAGAAAAACTCAGAAATGTCAGGTGGACAAAACAGTAAGGTGGAAAAAGACGTTGTATTTCAAGCAATTTAATCCCATGTGGAAGCATGATGAAAAAGTTTATTTAAGGTCTCTAATTACGGGAATGACTAAAATTTTAATTGCACAAATGAGGACTAGCTAGCTCTCATCTTCTGAGATGTAAACCGGTTAGATTGGTGGTGCCCAAAGAGGGTTGGGAAGAGAGGACATGCATTTTCTGCAGCAAAGAGGTGGCGGAAAATAAATGACATTTCATAAAGGAGTGTGCAGTGTATGAAGATGTCTGTAGCTAGTTTGAAAATGACTTAAAGGTGGGCAGTTTAAATGAATCTTTTAAGGAGGCAAGATTTCACAAACTGGCAAGTTTCTTAATCAAGATTCATAACAGAAGAACCAGCATGAAAAAGAATTTGAAACCAGGTTGAATAGTATATCTTGGTCTTCTAGACCACTGAATCTCATAGACATCATTAAAATTCCTTCATTCATTCATTCATATAATTCTGAAACATTTTATAATCCTCTTATTTAGAACACCCCTTTGTAACACTTATTTGCCCAAAAAAAACAATTACATCTACCATTTATATCGTACTCCATAAGTATCTTAGAAGAAACTGTGTTTTCAAATATAAAATTATGAGAAAAAACTGTTTTTTCAATTTTTATATCAACTATTAAACAAAAGTACAAAACAAAAACACAGTTTACCCAATTGAACTTGAAAAAGGGGCCATGTTGGCATCTTTATTAAACTATTAACATCGATATATACATTATAATCCCTATGTTTTGAGTACAAGGACCAAGGCACGCCTTTGTTTGAACTCTCAAAAAAAAACCCGGGCTTTTATCGTAATTGTATCGCCATTAACCTTCGAAAATTTACAATTCCGTCCCTTAAAGCTATGTTGCGCAAACTTTGACAAGCCAGAGCTACTCTTGTATTTTTTTTTTAAATCAGCCTGTCACGAATGCTCGAGTTCTCCTGCTCAATTCCTTACTGCAGCACATAGAAAGTGTGACATTTAATTAGAAAATTGAGAGAATTATAAACAAACTATGAGATTACTGAATTCTTCTGACTTCAGACCTGATACGTTGGCGATCTGCCCCAGTTGTTGACAGAAGCCCCCGGTTTTCCTCTGCCCGTCTGATAAGATAAGGAATAACGTGATCCACAGGCCCAAAAGGAAGATATTTGCTAACTTGGAATCCAGATTGAACTAACCCCAACGAAAGGCTATCTGCCATGCCTTTCAGCTGAGCAAACTGTACTCTATCATTCCCCTTCCTGATATTCATTTCTTCAGCCTTTGCTGCTGCCGTCTTGCCTGTAAAAGGCGAATCAGATAAAACAATGAAAAAATTAAACTAGCAAAGGCTAAGGTTTTTGTTTTGTAATTTTACCTGATTCAAAGTTATGGGTAGCCAACACCACAGAAGCCTCGGCCATAGCAGCCTTCTGCATCATTAGCCCTGCACATGCATCATAACACCTGTGGGTGTCCTGAATAGAAGCATGAACTGGTGAAGGCGCACACAAGGAAGCTGCCAGTGCAGACTCCCTAGTGATGTAGGCACCACGTACAAGCTTCAGTCCAATTTGTATCCCCCTACGTGTTGCCTCATCAGATACCAACTGCAAACGTGGCAGTGCATCCTTCAAGTAAGCCTGGATTGTGCCGTACACAAGCGGTTTTGCTGTCTTATTGAATTCTAGAGAGGCAGAGTAAGTAAAATAGTCTATGGCAGGCTGAACAGATGTATATTCAGCATCTATTAACAAAGGAAGAGAGTTTGCTTCACAGGCCTTGCATAATGCACGCAGTCTATCTTCTGCGAGTTTCAAATCTTTTTCTTCAGTGGCTGTCAATGGCTCTGGGGCTGAAGTGGTGTGATAGGTGGGGGTGCAGGATGCTAGAATTGGCAATGTGTCCTGCATCCATGGAAGGTTTCCATGGTCAGGATGCTGGTGCTGCCATCTTAATAGATCGCTAACACGTTCTAGAAGGGGTAAAGGGCAAAGAGCCGTGATCTTCACACATGCAAAACTCACCTGAATAAACATCCACAAGATTTAGCATAACATATGTGAATTGGCATAAATATACAAATCCACTCAAGCAGTGATTTATCATCTTCATGGAGTTTAAAACTTGAATAACTACATAAATGTTTTCACCCAATAAACTCTAGTAACATTTCATGCTAATTTCATGCACCGTAAAAATTTTACTACTACAACTAAGAATCCCCCCATAAAAAGAAGCCGATGAATAGAGATCTTGCACAGAAAGAGTTAAGTACAAAACTGATAAACAAGGACGAAATTACGATTCATGAGTTGTGAGGAGAACAACTTGTACCATGATATGGATGCACTGAATGAAGAGAATTTGGAGTGAGCTAAAGGAGGGGAATCGTGAATTGTTGCTCGAAGAGTAGTTGGAATGAATCGTATACCTATTTTGTTAAATGAAGAAGGAATTGTGAAGAAATGGCTCAAACAATCGTGAGTTGTTTTGTTGGTCCAAGAATGGTTGGTGGAAACACACAACTACTATAAACGAAATACTGCAAATTTATTTGTGACCGCAACGCCAAATACAATTGACAAATGTTCGATCGCTTAGTCCTCATGGGGGCCTTAATTAGAGCGTCAGAACAGAATATCGAAAAAAAATTTAAAAAAAACACTTGACAAAATAGATTGTGGCCTCTTTAATCAAATACTTAGCACAGGGGATAACAAAATGTGCAGAGACATTCTTATGTCATTAATCATGTACGCTGTCCATTGTATGCCTCGTAAATAGATCGTCACAACAAAATATGAAAAAATAAATGGACTCGTACGAATAGATTTCCCTTCCCCATCATTTAAGCATATGTATTGAGTTTTAGCAGAGTCTGAATAATATTTGTTATTTTCCTCCTCCCTGCCTACAGTAACCTTAGAAATTTTGAAATAAAGGATTTATATCCAACAAATAAACTGAAAATTCGAAAGAAAAATCCGTTTGTTACCGAAATTGCAATCTCCTTAGCAGACAATATCAGGAAGTTTCAGGTGGAATGTAGATCACATATTACAAACACCCAAGTGTTTGACAGAATGACTCAATAAATAGAATGACACGCTATTTACGCTTACCCAATGGAATCGAATTATAGTCTTCAATTTCAGGCGTATTTTTAGGTCTACGGAGGGAAGCATATAACTGTGCAGAATTTGAACTTGTGATATTTCTATATAAGATTTGAGCTTACATTTCTTTTAAATACAAAAATTCCCCCTCATTCAACCTGTACTCTCCCTCATTAGATCGACTCGAGAAAGCAAATAACAAATTCTAAATACAAAGTTCAGTTAAAAAACATGTTCAAGAAAATAACCTACGAAATTTAGCCAAAAATCTCAATTATTTTGGAATGAAAACCAAAATACTTCTTACCGAATCGGCGGGGAGTCGAACTGTGGTCTGAACTGTATTCAAGAACCCTTGAAGGTTTTGATCACATGAAGCATTATCAGTAGCGTCTTCGAGACTATAATCAAGAATCCCTTTGAGCCCCAACTCCCACATGCGCTGCAGAGTAGCCGAGGCCTCCTTCACATTTTCCCCCGCGCAGAAATGCGAATACGACGTCTGTTTAACGGCCTGAAGCACAGGAATTCTGACCGCCGCGTGTTTGATCAGCGAGGACTTAAGCACCTTAATGCTCAGATCAACCAGGGGCTCGCAGCCAACCAAATAAAGATTGAAGAACGTCGATAAAAGCTCCCTGGAGCTCATTCCAGAGTACAAAACCTCGCCATTTTCAATCTGCAAGGTGTCGGTCGATATTACATCAGGGAGACCTGGGGCTACTGTGCCTATGCAGTGATGCAGATGTGGAGCGGGCCCTGTGACCGAATCAGAAGTCAGAGACCGTGAATTATACAAACCCTGGCCGCTCTCACCGAGTTTCGAACCCCGGACCTCCCGATTCCCAACGAAACTGCCAGAGACTCGAACCGCAGACCTCTCGAATCTATTCAGAAAGCCCTTGACGATAGAATTCCTGCTGTTTCTCTTTGATTCATTCAGCAAAGATCGCCATGCCATTACACCTGGGGGGTCTCGCTTTCGAATCCCCGGACTAGCTTCTTAATTTTATTGTTTAAATATCCTCTTTGCAGATAGGCAATTTAATTATGGTGTCCACGCCTAAATTTATAGACTGCAAGTCGTAAGGGAAAAGATTTGTTGTCAACTGAAGCTCACAAGTAGCATGCACGCATCACAACTGGCCGACTGACTGGCTTTTTTACCGGTTGTGGTGGCTTTTCACCGGTTTTGGCGGCTTTTTTACCGGTTTGACTGGGGCGTCCGATTACCGCGCATGGAATCCATGTTTAAAAGTTGTGCGCAGGACAGAAGTGTATATTCCGGAATCCGAATCCCATTTAGGGTTTCAGTCCATATCCATATTTTAATATAATAAATATGTGGCCGGAAATAGTATAAAGACACTTATAAATATGTGGTGGGAATTAAATAAAGCTAGCATGTTTTACTCCCTTGTGTGTTTTTTTTTGCCAAATTGTAAAACAAAATTAATATATTTATTTTTTAAAATTTTCTAAAATAATAGCTTCCACTATTTTATATATTTTTCTTAAAATAAATATCATAATTTAAACAAATTATTACATATAATTTAGACAAATTATTACATATAATTTAGACGAATTTTTTAAAAAATTTGATATATTTATATGATTTTTTTAAAATTAGTATAATAATTTAAACAAATTATAAAATATAACTTATACAATTTAAAAAATTAAAACTTAAATAGCTTAATCTCTATTAAATCATCTTTTTATCATATTTCCACAATCTACAGTGACTTTTGATACTTTATATACTATGATTCTATAAATTACTAAGAGGAATTTTGATTTTCAAGAAAGTGATATGTTTTGTACAATGTCAAAATTAGAGAAGAAATTATCACTAAAAACCTCATTTGAACCCAAATTATAAGAAAACTCTCTTCATCAAAGCCACGAACAAGATAGATAGATGATACTAGTTGTTTTGGGGATTTTATATCAAATTGGACTTAAATAAAGATAGCTTCCTACATAAAAAATCTAATTATAAAAACAAAAAACTAAACTAATTAAAAAAGATAAAAACTAAACTAATATAAAAATAAACTAAACTATGTGGGAAGAGGGCTGACAACACAAAGCCTATCAATTATTTACACATCTATCTAATCAATAAAATTTAAATCAATTATATATAAAAAGACAAGATTTAAAATAGTAATTGAGTTATTTGCATTACTTTATTAAGAATAAAATATTTACCATATGTAATATTTATTTTTACTAATTGATAAAATATTTATATTTAAAAAATTATTAAATTATTCCTAAATTTAAAAAAATGAAAATCAATATTTATCTTAAAACGTAAAATAAAAGACATTAAAATGACAAACCGTCCTAAAGAATCATATAAGAGTGACCGTCAAATTCCAGTAGGAGGTAGTTGAGAATTTAATTTGCAAAGCAAAATTCAATTTGCAATTTTTGTATTGGAATTTGGAGGTACATGAGCTTTGTCCAACACTAAACAGAATTCAAAGGAGATTGAATCAGATTTCTCCACTTCTTTAAAGTCCCGTCAAACTTCGCCCGAGTTCACCGCCATCGACGGGAATCTAATCCCACGACCGTCAACTGTCGGACTAAATTTAGGGTGTGAAGAAATAGAATCTCCGACACTTGTGCCAAAACTCCGAATCGAATGCAAATCACATACGAATTGGAAGACAGCAGAATTCCACCGCTAAAGTTATCGGCCACGTCATCGGATTAGGAGAGTTATTGTGCACGGCGGAAAAGTGGGGACAAAGAATGGGTGATCGTACATGATTCCGAATCTTCAACCGCTCTCCTCAATTTTTCAAGTCTTCATTCAATGTGTGGCCGACTTGTGGGGAATTTATTTCATAACTTAGGAGACTTGTTATAGGAAAATGTAGTGAACTTAAAATTGTATTATTTATGGTTCTATTTTTCTTATACAAAGGAGGGCATTATAGGAAAATGTAGTGAACTTAAAATTGTACTATTTATGGTTCTATTTTTCCTTACACAAAGGAGTGCATTATAGGAAAAAATAAAAGAAATTTATAATAAGTGAGCAAGATTTTGTAAGAATTTATTATGAGGGGAATATAAGAGAATTTAAATTGGCAGCATTTATGTTTTCAATTATTTATATACAAGTTAGTGCATCATCAATAAAAGTAAAAGTAAAAAGTAACAATAAATAGATAAGATTAAACTGTACAAGTAAAGTTAATCATCTTACATATATACAAACATAAGAGAGCTAGACTCTAATTCTCTAACATAGTCATAGCCAATCTTTGTTTAGGATAGGAAAATGTGGGATGACAAAAGAAGTAATACCAGAGTGTTGACCCCAAGAAAGAAAGGCTACAATAGGGCACTTACACCACACAAGCCAAACATGTCAATAACACCACACAAACGGACAAGGGACTAATAATACAAGAAGCAAACCACAAACAACCCACAACAAGAATGTGGCAAAATTACAACCAAATTTAAACTCTATATAGCAACTGCTTTAACAAGATCTAAGAGAGGGTCAACACCCTCATCTGTAAGAGGCCTCAAGACCCCATAATGTCTCCACCTAAATAAAAGACAATAATAAGAATCTTGGCCAATAAATAATCTCCACCTCCAAAGAATTGTCAAACAAGGGCAATCATACCCTTTCGGACATGGCTATCCTCCATGTAAAATGCGTCGTTGACCAAATTTCAAAAATGGTAAACACAACAAATTTTCGCTAGCATTTGTTCTTCATAATCGACATATTTTGTGGTGGAAAACCACAAAAATTTACAAAAAAAAATATGTTTTCGCAAATTTGAAAAGAAAAAAAGTTGCCCAAAACAAGACCATCATTAATTTGTACAAAACATACATCCACCGATTTCTGTTAATAGTCAAGCTAATAAAAAGTTATGCACTAATCAATACCCAAAACTAAGAACATGCTCATAAAACTTTTAAAAAATACTGTGAAACTCTTAATATTTAAAATTGAGAGAATAAATTATGTACAATATACTAAGATGCAACCGTCCGCTTAAAAGAGGTTTGTCTGCCTCTAAACTTTTACATGTGGCTATCCACCAAACTATTTCTCAGGATATAAAAGAGAATTTGAAAACAAAAACGAGGTTTCCTAAACTTATCATGTTCCTCCCCTTCTTAAAACTGCGTCAAATTTCTTTCCCGCTCCCCGCCATCGACGGAATCTTGTTCCCCCAACCTCAACGGTCAAAACCAAAATTAGGGTAAAAAGCAACGTGAGGAAAAAAGATTCTCCGTCTCTGCCGCCAAAAGGAAGAATCCAGAACAAATCAAACTCGAATTCCAAGATAGCCGGAATTCCCGTGAAATGAAAAGCCTCCAAATGAGCGGGTGAAATTAGAATATTCTTGTCGGCTATCAGTTTGTTATTCATGAAACAAAGTTGTGGTGTTTTCGGCTTTACACATCATTTCATGCTTTGTCGGGACTTATTTTGAGTGGAATATGCAATATTTGTCTCTCCAAGTGAGTGGATGACAAATGAAAGAAAAAGTAATTGATAATTTTTATTAATTTTTTAGTGCTCTGGATTTGAATAAAGTGTAAGATTTGGTTCATTACAATATGATTTATTTGAAGGATGGTAATCGCGGATTTATTTAGCTATGTATTTTTTAAATTCTTAATTGAAATTTGTTTATTTGTATAAATATAATTATAGTCAAGATAATGAAATTCGTATCATCTGTATGGTTACATAAGTATTGATATGATATATAGTCATAATATGAGTGAGCGATCATCAAGTTGTTGGTAGTCACATAGATCTATAGATTATTTTGTTGACATAATCTAGTGTTAATGTTTGTAGCTTCAGTTGTATGATCATTAGAATACATATAATATATGTTGATTAATAATAATATAATATATATGTTATATTATTATTAATCATGTGAAATTTAATATTTAATATTAAATTATTATACTATTCTTAATTAATAATTGATTGATGAAATATTATAGTATTGATTAAATTATAATTAATGGGAAGAAGCATGTCCTTTCTTATAAATAATAATGAATAAACATGTCTCATGAAGGGACATGTCTCTCCTATCCTCATTCCCAATATAAATGAAAGAGAGATTGTTGCATTTGGAAAATACATACAACATAGAGTGCTATTACATTTGCAACTATCCTAAAAACTTAACATCTAGGATAAAGAGGTGCCTTATCTCACAGCTACAATATTGATAATATTTTTAGATGGTGTGATCTCACATATCACATTGGTCTTTGAACCATGTCATATGCATGAAAAATTTAATAGTAGTGTAGGGAACAACAATTGTATCTTATAGTATTGTGAGTGGAGGAAAGTCTTTTGTAAGCTATAAGGTGGTGTAATGAAGTAGAGATCCATCTATAAGTAAATGTGTCCATATCTAATAGGAAACTCTGGAGAAACAAGGAGATCCCCTTAATCAATATAGTAACATCAAATGTTATTGTAAAAGCTTTGTAATATCATTTTTTGTGTTACGACTATGCTTTTCTATTGGATGTGCATTAGCTTGGTTTGCTTCTTATCTAATATTCTTGTTATATCAAAAAAACTTATTTTCAAAGTTTAAAATTGTTATTAGGTTGTGTCTTGTCATATAGCCTTTCATAGTGTATCTATTAAACACTTCAAATGGTTATATTTCAAGTAACATGTGTATGGTAAGATGAGTGTCTTATATTTCAAGTAGCATGTGTATTGCAAGTTAAGGACACTCATGTCTTGAGTGATTCAATGATGGTTTATATTTATTTTTGTGTGTGTTCATTTAATGTAAATTCAATTTGATTTTTGTAGGTCTCCTAGGTATGTTATACATGCCTAAAATTACGAAACTAAATAGTTTTAAAAAACTAAAGATTAGCTCAACTAAGTTATGTTATTATTAGTCAAAACATAATAAACAAAAAAACACTTAGGTTTAACTTAAATGAATAAAGTAATTAAGGATGAAATTAATTAAATAATTAGATAGTGTTCTAATTACTTCAAAGCATATCTTAAAGAGGAAGAAGAAGAACCTAATTGATCTTATACATTATTCTCTAACCATCCACCCTCTATTGATGAATCTTACCCCTCCGTCATTATAATCTTGTTTTTCTTGTTATGGATTTTAATTAGAACTCCAAGAAAAAATTTATTAAAAAAAAGATTAAAAGTGTAGAAAAAATAAATTTCAAGTCAAAATATTATGCTCATGTAGAGATTATGAAGTTAGGAAGAATCAATAAATTTACACACTATGAAATTAAAATCAAAAAATAAAAATAAAACTGATTAAATGAATTAATCTACTATTAAATCATGTTTTTACTTAATCAAATTACACATACCTCATCAATATTTGTAATATCTTTATAAAAATAAGGAAAAAATATTTTTGTAACAAATTTATAACTTACATTCATTTGAAACACAAAACCTTATATACTCAAATTCGACCACTTACTATTAGGCAATCTATCAATATAATTAATAAATTTTAAATAAAATGAAAATTCTTATTTAGGAGAAGAATACTAGCAATTGACCATGTACTAAAAGAGTAAACCAATAACCAATTTTTTTAATTTATAATTGGTCTATATATGCACCACTACTGGAACATTTGTGCACGACTATTAGGACATTTGTCCACTAGTGTTGGCAATTTTGAGTTCACTATTATTGATGCATCTTTAAGTATGTAGGGGAAGAGCACAATACACGCACACCCTAACTTCGTGCACTTGTAGAACCTAAACTATATGTCAAAATTTTGACGATTTTTTTTTGGTTGTCTCCATATGCGAGTCAACTACTTAAAGCTAAGGTTTTAGCTTCTGGGTATTCATGAATCTCTATAGACATCATCGAACGCCAAAGGGTCAAAAAGTGACTATTTCAAAGTGTCGCTCATACCCACTCAAAGATGCACCAATCGTCGTTCACTAAAAAATGCCAATACTTGTGGCCAAATGTCCCAATACTCGTACACAAATTTCCCAATAGTGGTGCACAAATGGGTCAATTACCAACCAAAAAAGCTAAAAAAATTATAAGTTATTGGTACATGTGCGATAAGCTATTGATGCATGAGTGATCATTTTGAAGGCTCTTTTCATATTAGTAATTGGGGGAGCATCATAATAAAAACATAACGATTATTGAACCCTCTATCGATTATTGATGCTCTTCCCCTATTATAAAACACTTTGAAATGACCGTCTTTTGATCCTTTAACTTAACAAATTCTACAAAGAACTTTGTTAATACCTAAAAACAAAAAAATCAAAACAATAAAAGCTTTGTCCAACTCTAAACAGAATTGGAAGGAGATAGGAATCATCTTTGTCATCTTCTTGGAAGTCCCGTCAAATTTTGCCCAAACTCACTGCCACCGACGGAATCAACTATCGGACTAAATTTAGTGTAGAAAGCGACTTGAGTCTCGCAAAACTTCGAATCAAATATACGTATTTTTCGGAAAACTTAATTGAATCTTATCCCCACCATCAACGGAATCTTATCCTCCGAAAGTCTCTAAGATAAAGAGCAACGTGAAGAAAAAATTTCTAAATCAAATTTGAATTCCACAACAGGGGAAATTCCTGTCAAATGAAAAGACTTCAAATGACCGGCTCACCGGGTGAATTTTGATATTGTTGGTCTAAACTAAATTTAGGGTGAAAAGCAACGTGAGGAAAAAGATTCTCCGTGTCTGCCGCCAAAAAGAAGAATCAAATTCGAATTCCAAGAGAGCAAAAAATTCCCGTCAAATGAAAAGCCATCAAATGAACGGGTGAAATTAGTGCCACGTCATATAATCGAGGAAGTTGTTTTCCATAGAGCAAAAGGCAGAATTGAAGACACTTAAAAAGACAGTTTATATTCGTATCAGAATTTCGATTGCATGGTTGAATAGGTGGATTCCCATTTCCAATTGGTATTATCCTTGAACCAAAGTTGTGGTGTTTTATGCTTGACACATCATTTCAGATATTGTGGGGCTTGACAAAATGAAAGAAAAAGAATAAAGAGATAGCATGTTCTTATGCTACTTTTTAGCTTATTTTTTCTAGCAGTAGTTGCTCAACTTTTCGTGGTACTATTTGTGGAGCTCGTGGTCCTATAGATGGTAATGTTTGGTGCTTAATTTTAAGCAACTTCTTAAATATTATTTTTAAATCAATTTTTTAGTTATTTTTGTTGCAAATAAATCTGAAAGCAATATTGTAGGCAAGTAGAAAGGAGATCGAAATAAAATGATAAAGACATGTGTCCCCTTTTTTAATAAGCATGCTTATTTCTAACCCCCCCTTTTTCCCACAGCTTATTTTTATTTGCTAAAAAATAGCTGCTCCACAAAAATAGAAAAAGATTCTAAATTTTCCTTTTCCCACAATTTTTATTTTGCATGGGAACACTCTATTGCTTAAATTTAAGCAGAAAATTCATTTAAGCAACAACATAGGGACATGATATAATTATTTCATGTTTTGTAGGAATTTATTCGAAGTGGAATATGCAACATTTGTCTCTTCAAATGAGTGGATCACAAATGAAAAAAAAAGAATAGAGAGTAATTGTTTCATGTTCACTGCGGACTTATTCAGAGTGGAATATGCAACATTTGTCTCTTCAAGTGAGTGGATTATAAATGAAAGAAAAAGAATAGAGAGTAATTGTTTCATGCTCTATGGGGACTTATTCGGAGTGGAATATGCAACATTTGTCTCTTCAAGTGAGTGGATCACAAATGAAAGAAAAAGAATAGAGAGTAATTGTTTCATGCTTTCTTATTCGGAGTGAAATATGCAATATTTGACTCTTCAAATGAGT